>CACRXE010000006.1:3365000-3382500 GCA_902685375.1 Neostethus bicornis | reverse complement strand
CCAACCATTGGCACCGTCATGGCTGCCTGCTGCAGTGCAATGCAACCGTACATTGACTAAAGTACAGTTAGTTAAAAAAAAAAAAAAGAAATTTCCCTTATGGATGAGTGTGTGTGTGTGACCTCGACCTGTTCAGGGTGTACCCTGCCTCTCGCCTGGTCGGGATAGGCTTCTGCACTCCATCAGGAAATAACCTGTGCAGCAGGAATCCATGTCGTCCACTGGGGGCAGTCTCCAGATGTTATAATGGTGTTATTATTGGTTCCAGGATTATGAATAATTAATTATTATTAATTATAATGTTTACTTTATTGATCCCTCAGCGGTGCTGCATTACACCGCAGCAGGCTGCCATGACGGCGCCGATGGTGGGAGAAACAGGGGATTAGGTGTCTTCTTCAAGGACCCTAGACGTGAACTCAGTGGGAATAGAACTTCTGGTTGACTTCCAGTCCGCAGGTGAACGCTCTACCCACTGAGCCACCGCCTCGCCCCATCGCCTCCTGCTATTACATCCCCCCTTCCTCCTCTCCCGTCCCTCTCACTATGTGTAGGACATAAAACATCATGCAGAGGCGTGACGGCAGAAAACTGAGTTCAAACATGATGATTAACAATGTCTCTTAATAACAGTCTTCTCTTATGTACGGTCCTACACTGACAGGGATTTATGTGTGTTTTATAATTGTTTCTGCTTCAAAAGCTTCATTTCACTGTCCTCAGTTCATCTTCTGTCCACACGTCTCCTCTTTTACCCACGTCTCACCGTCTGGCTGCTTCTGACTTTGCTGGGTGGTAAACTAAAGCCCTCACACTCCTGAACCTCCATAAACCCCTTCTTTTTATTCTTTAGGCATTTCCCTTCTTCTTCAGTCACACCAACTATCTTCATGTCTTCCTTCACTGTATCCATGAACCTCCTCTTTGGTCTTCCTCTAGTCCTCTTTCCTGGTGGTTCCAAACCCAGCATCCTTCTTCTGATGTACTCTCTCTCTCTCCTCTGCACATGTCCAAACCATCTCAGTCTGACCTCTCTGACTTTAAAACCTCTCACATGACCTCCATAAACCCCTTAAATCTGTGTAAAAGTCGAGGTGCAAAAGACGGATTCACACATACGCACGGGGCTAAATGAGACCCCAGAGAAACATGGACTGTTTGGTTGCAGCTTCTTTTGATCCCGTCAGTGAGATCAGGTCCATCCGAGGACAGAAGCTGTAGAAACATGAGAGTGTTCCTGCTCCATGTTCCATCCACGTCTGACCTTTAACCAGCAGGAAGGACTTGTTTTCTCTCTTTTTTTTTCCAGAAAAGCTCTTTTTATGCGTCCTCTCTGCGTTTCGACGGCTAATAAAGTCTCCAGGCCGCTCACCTCTGGTCCTGCTCAAAGCCGTTCATGCCAATGTGGAAAAACACTTACTGTTAAACAAAGGATATCCTTCAGACGGCCGAGAGCCGCAGAGGCCGCTCACACGTTTATTACAGCGAGCAGCCCGACAGCGAGCCGACAGGATGTTTGTCTGAAACAACTTTCTAAGCATGTTTACACAATTTCTTTCCAGGCCTTTCACCTTCATCACAGATGCGTGTTTGGACATCCGTGTTCTGCGTGCTGAGGTTCTCCTTGGCCAGCGCGTTGGCAGGTGAGTGTAAACATTAAAGAGGAATAAAGCCTGGTGCCAGCGGATTGTTACGAAGGAGACGAGGGACTCATTTAACTACACAATAGGTGACGCAGGCGGGGATAAACACTGACTTCCAGGTCCAGGATTTTAAATAGGTTTGTTTAGACAGAACAAAAAAAAAACAGAAACAATAGATCTGCTGACGTTAAGAAAATTCTTTAATTTCATTTCATTACAAAGTTAAAATAAACAGAACGTAAAAGAATAAAGTTTACGGTTCTTTGGATGAGTCGATACGTCACACATGATCTAACCGATCATCCGGGAAAGGTCCTGCTTCTCCCTGCCAGACAAAAACACAGATTAAAAAAACAACAACAAACACACACAAAAAAAACATTGGTTAAAAACAAACAAACACAAAAAAACACTGGTTACAAAAACAAATTAAAAAAACCCACATATTAAAAAAAAAAAATACAAACAAAACATACAAAAAAAACCCACTAGTTAAAAAAAAAACAAACAAACAAAAAAAACCAACCAAAAAAAAAAAAAAAACACCGGTTAAAAAACAAAAAACAAATAAAAAAAAGAAACAATAAAAAAAAAAATACACTGGTTAAAAAGAACAAACAAAAAAACCCCACATCGGTTCAAAAACAAACAAAAAAAAACACTGGTTCAAAAAAACAAAACAAAACGTTAAAAAAACAAACAAAAAAACAAACAAAGGAAAACAAAAAAACCCCAAAACACCGGTTCACAAAAAAAACAAAACAAAACAAAAAAACAACAAAAAAAAACAGTGGTTCAAAAAAAAAAAACACCGGTTAAAAACCAAAACAAACAATAAAAACGTTTCAATGCGATGTTTTTTTTTTTTTACTCACTGAGGTTCAGACGGTTTGATGAGACGCTGCAGCTCTAAGAGATGCTGAGAGACGCTTCCTGTAGAAACACAGAGACACCATGAAGAGACCAGGTGGAACACCGTGAAGAGACCAGGTGGAACACCGTGAAGAGACCAGGTGGAACACCGTGAAGAGACCAGGTGGAACACCATGAAGAGAGCAGGTGGAACACCGTGAAGAGAGCAGGTGGAACACCGTGAAGAGACCAGGTGGAACACCGTGAAGAGACCAGGTGGAACACCGTGAAGAGACCAGGTGGAACACCATGAAGAGAGCAGGTGGATCTATTCTATTTATTATTTTATTATTTTTTATTTTCCTCTTTATATTTATTCTGGGTATTTTTTTCTTTCCTGGTCACTGGGTTTTTTTTTCTTTCCTGGTCACTGGGTATTTTTTTTTTGTCTTTCCTGGTCACTGGGTATTTTTTTTTTTGTCTTTCCTGGTCACTGGGTATTTTTTTTCTTTCCTTGTCACTGTGCTGCTGTAACACAGGTTTCCAACGTGAAGGATCAATAAAGTGATTCTGATTCTGGATCCGATCAAAACCAGAAGATTAAAGAGGACGGACAGGACGGGCATCATGGTGTAAACTTAATAGTTCCGTTCCGTCATCTTCCGCTTGTTCCGGGGTCGGGTCGCAGGGGCAACAGCCTCAAACGGGCAGCCCAGGCCTCTCTCTCCCCGGCTGCATCCTCCAGCTCACCTGGAAGGATCCCAAGTCGTTTCCCGGCCAGCTGTGAGACATAGTCTCTCCAGCAGGTCCGGGGTCTGCCCCTTGGTCTCCTCCTGGTGGGACGTGCCCGAAACACCTTGCCCGCGAGGTGCTCGGGGGGCATCCTGACCAGATGCCCGAACCACCCCATCTGGCTCCTCTCGATCTGGAGGAGGAGCGGCTCGACACCGAGCTCCTCCCTGATGGCAGAGCTCCTCACCCGATCTCTGAGTGAGAGCCCAGCCACCCTGTGGACGAAGCTCATTTCGGCCGCTTGTACCCGCGATCTCATTCTTTTAGTCACCACCCACAGCTGGTTACCATGGTGAGAGAAGGAACGTAGATCCTAGTTGCCACGGTGAGGGTAGGAAGGAAGATCCTGGTTACCATGGTGAGGGTAGGAACGTAGATCCTGGTTACCATGGTGAGGGTAGGAACGTAGATGCTGGTTACCATGGTGAGGGTAGGAACGTAGATCCTGGTTGCCATGGTGAGGGTAGGAACGTAGATGCTGGTTACCATGGTGAGGGTAGGAACGTAGATCCTGGTTACCATGGTGAGGGTAGGAACGTAGATCCTGGTTACCACGGTGAGGTTAGGAACGTAGATCCTGGTTACCATGGTGAGGGTAGGAACGTAGATCCTGGTTACCACGGTGAGGGTAGGAACGTAGATCCTGGTTACCATGGTGAGGGTAGGAACGTAGATCCTGGTTACCATGGTGAGGGTAGGAACGTAGATCCTGGTTGCCATGGTGAGGGTAGGAACGTAGATCCTGGTTACCATGGTGAGGGTAGGAACGTAGATCCTGGTTACCATGGTGAGGGTAGGAACGTAGATCCTGGTTACCATGGTGAGGGTAGGAACGTAGATTCTGGTTGCCACAGTGAGGGTAGGAACGTAGATCCTGGTTACCATGGTGAGGGTAGGAAAGTAGATCCTGGTTGCCATGGTGAGGGTAGGAACGTAGATGCTGGTTACCATGGTGAGGGTAGGAACGTAGATCCTGGTTATCATGGTGAGGGTAGGAACGTAGATCCTGGTTACCATGGTGAGGGTAGGAACGTAGATCCTGGTTGCCATGGTGAGGGTAGGAAGGTCGATCCTGGTTACCATGGTGAGGGTAGGAAAGTAGATCCTGGTTACCATGGTGAGGGTAGGAAAGTAGATCCTGGTTACCACGGTGAGGGTAGGAACGTAGATCCTGGTTACCATGGTGAGGGTAGGAACATAGATCCTGGTTACCATGGTGAGGGTAGGAACGTAGATCCTGGTTACCATGGTGAGGGGAGGAACGTAGTTCCTGGTTACCATGGTGAGGGTAGGAACGTAGATCCTGGTTACCATGGTGAGGGTAGGAACGTAGATCCTGGTTACCATGGTGAGGGTAGGAACGTAGATCCCGGTTACCATGGTGAGGATAGGAACATAGATCCTGGTTACCATGGTGAGGGTAGGGACGTAGATCCTGGTTACCATGGTGAGGGTAGGAGCGTAGATCCTGGTTACCATGGTGAGGGTAGGAGCGTAGATCCTGGTTACCATGGTGAGGGTAGGAGCGTAGATCCTGGTTACCATGGTGAGGGTAGGAGCGTAGATCCTGGTTACCATGGTGAGGGTAGGAGCGTAGATCCTGGTTACCATGGTGAGGGTAGGAATGTAGATCGACTTGTAAATCGAGAGCTTTTCTTTTCGGCTCAGCTCTCTCTTTACCATGGCGGACCGATGCAGCGTCCTAGTTGTTGCTGATGCCACACCGATCCACCTGTCGATCTCCCACTCCATCCTTCCCCCACACCCCCACTCGTGAACAAGACCCTGCGATACTTAAACTCCTCCACTTAATAGTCATTTGAGATTTTTAAAAACATTAATGATTTACTGAAATTTTGTGGAAAAGAATTTGATAAAAAAGTATTTTGATTATAAAAAACGATCCTGAACGAAAAAAAAACTACATTTATAATATTTTCTGGTGAAAGAAACCTTCTGGACAGCTCATTCCCTGATGGGATTCAGAGGGGGTGCTGGAGCCTATCCTGGCTTATTCAAGGTACACCCTGAACGGGTCACCAGTCTGTCGCAGAGCCACACACACAACCATCAACACACACACACAAACAAACAAACACACACACACACACACACACACACACACTCACACACACACACACACACACACACACACACACACACACACACACACACACACAGAGACACACAGACACACACACACAACCATCCCATGATCCCATAGAGTTTGTTTGTTTGTTTGTTTGTTTGTTTAAGTAAAATGCAACGAGCTGTAAAAAGAGGAACGATGTAGGCTCCGCTTCTTACTTTTATGTTGATCTATTTGTTTTTCTAAACGAGTAAATATTGCACATATTTGACCAAATGATTGAATCTGAAATCGGGAACTCCGGTTTCATCACCCTCCAAAAACATGCGTGTTAGGTTGAGGACCCCCGAAAAAGAGACATCGCATCTCAAGGGTTTATCCTCCAAATAAAAATAAATGATAAAAATGGCTCCATGGTGGCGCAGTGGTTACCACAGTGGCCTCATAGAAAGAAGGTCAGGGTTCAAATTTTGGGGGGGAATGAGGTGGTCTTTCTGTGTGGAGTTTGCATGTTCTTCACATGTATGTGTGGGTTTTCTCTGGGTTTCCTCCCACTCCCCAAAAACATGCATTTTAGGTTGATTTGCTGCAATGAAATTGCCCTTAGGAATGTGTGTGTGTGTGTGTGTGTGTGTGTGTGTGTGTGTGTGTGTGTGTGTGTGTGTGTGTGTGTGGCCAAGCGACAGACTGACGACCATTTTCGGGGTGTATCCTGCGTCTCGCCTTGAATCAGAGGGATAGGCTCTGGCGCTCCCTGTGACTCATTAGCCCACATACAGTATGTTTCAGAAGACGAATGAATGCATCTGAAATTTTTCATTCTGAGTTTTTTAACAATAATTTATAATTATTTAACTTCAGGTTTAATTTTTTAGATTGAAACGGGCTACGGGTGATTTTTGCCGTCTTACCTGGAGCACTTCCAAATCCACTGGTCCTCCCCCCACCAGAAGATCCGGTGCCTCCAAAACTGGTTCCACTTGGTGACCTTCCTGATGTACTTCCTGGCTTATTTTGTCCAGAGTTTGTGTTTCCTGTTAAAAACCAATCGAGGGGAGAACTGATCGACCCACTTTTACTCGTTGACCCACTTGAAGAACTTGAAGAACTTGAACTTGAAGAACTTGAACTTGAAGAACTTGAAGAACTTGAACTTGAAGAACTTGACGATGATCCCAACCCGGGCCAGGTGGGAGTCTTTCCACTTGATGCTGGTTTATTTGAACCTGAACTACCTGCACTCTGGCTGGAACTAGACCCAGATGAACCGGAGGGTAGCCACGGGCTCTTTGAGTTCCTTTCATTCATTGACGACTTGTCAGAACCGGTTCCACTTGAACTTTGACTTGTACTTGGTCCAAGAAAGTCAAAGAGTCCTCCAAGTGATCCTGGTTTATTTGAGCTGGAACCCGTGTTCGATGAGCCTGAACCTGAGTTTGATCCTGGCTTGTTGAAGCCCAGCCCGGTGTTGCTTTGACTGGATGTTGATCCAGAGGATTGATACGATGAGCCTGATCCTGATCCTGGCTTGTTGAAGCCCAGCCCGGTGTTGCTCTGACTGGACGTTGATCCAGAGGATTGATACGATGAGCCTGATCCTGATCCTGGCTTGTTGAAGCCCAGCCCGGTGTTGCTCTGACTGGACGTTGATCCAGAGGATTGATACGATGAGCCTGATCCTGGCTTGTTGAAGCCCAGCCCGGTGTTGCTCTGACTGGACGTTGATCCAGAGGATTGATACGATGAGCCTGATCCTGATCCTGGCTTGTTGAAGCCCAGCCCGGTGTTGCTCTGACTGGATGTTGATCCAGAGGATTGATACGATGAGCCTGAGGCTGGCTTGTTGAAGCCCAGCCCGGTGTTGCTTTGACTGGACGTTGATCCAGAGGATTGATACGATGAGCCTGATCCTGGCTTGTTGAAGCCCAGCCCGGTGTTGCTCTGACTGGATGTTGATCCAGAGGATTGATACGATGAGCCTGAGGCTGGCTTGTTGAAGCCCAGCCCGGTGTTGCTTTGACTGGACGTTGATCCAGAGGATTGATACGATGAGCCTGATCCTGGCTTGTTGAAGCCCAGCCCGGTGTTGCTCTGACTGGACGTTGATCCAGAGGATGGGAATGAGGGTGAAATTCCTAAACTAGCTCCCAGCTTATCCATATGCTGCCTAGAAGAGCTTAGACTGGATGATGATCCAGGGGATTGATATGATGAGCTTAGACTGGATGATGATCCAGGGGATTGATATGAGGATCTTGTTCCTAAGCTTGGTTCTTGCTTTTTCAAGCCAGACTCTGCGCTGCTCCGAGGTGACCCGAATGATCCAAATCCAGTTCCCAAGGTTGAACCGGACGTTGCCTTACCGAGCTGATTTAGACCTCCGGAACCGAATCCACCACCCAAATTCAGACCAGAATTTAGGTTTGGTTGGGGTCCCAGGCCTCCAGACTGGAACAAAAAGAAAACAATATTAGTGCGAGACACACGTTTTTATGTACAAACAATATATAAAAAAAAACATGTACCAAGAATATTATTATTATCTTCCTACAAACCCCTGAACTACAGCAGACATGTTGGCACAGGTTCAGAATCCTGTTATTTTAACGTCTTTCTCTGCTCTGTTTACGAACAAAAAAGAAGCGTATTTTCTTTAAGATTAACACTAGAACCCACATGAGGGGGTCAATTGGACACCACTACCTGAAAGACCGTGGAGGTGTCTCGAGACACCTGGCCTTCTGCTTGAAAACAAGACTCTTAAAGATTGGGTGGAAGGTATTTCTCAGGTACACAAAGGCTTTGTGTTCAATCCTTTAGGTAGTAGCAATCCTATCACTGTCAGGATCTCCTTACCTGCCACCAGAGGGAACCCTGGACCTTCCTTCCTCACCTGGATTCCAACCCTATCCTGAACACCTGGGTGATTAGCCTGATATTAATCAGTTGTGCGTTGTCAGCCTGCTGGCCATATAAAGAAAATCCCCCCACTCCTTCTTGTTGGGTCCTACCATCCCTTCCAGCCAGGTCTCCCTGGTCGCCTGACCGAGAACACATTCTGACAATAACCTCTTGGCAGGCCACTGAAACTTTGTTTTTCTTTTCACAGCCTTACTGGACTACCATACTTAAATAAACCATGTTTTCTGTCCTGCAATTGGGTCCTCCTCCTTCCACCTGCACCCGCACCCCATGGCTACTACCCATCCAGGTCCTCGGACTCAGGTTACCACTTACTTCATGGTACATATCATTAGGATGCAGACTGATTTTTACAAATATTTATATGAAAAAAATTATAAACTGGTTTCTGATTGTTGTAAACCTCAACTGACCACAGTATCAGAATGTGGAGGAGGGATTGGACGGTTTTACTTAGTGGTGCCAGGTGGACTCAGGTGGACTCAGGTGGACTCAGGTGGACTCAGGTGGACTCAGGTGGACTCAGGTCTTACCCTTGGCATGCAGGACATGTTGAGCTGCCGGACCTTCTCAGTCAGGTTATCCACCAGTACGTTCTTATACTTGATGTCCTTCAGCAGGACTTCTTTATCTCCATCCAGTCTCATCTTGTCCATCAGGAGTTGCTCCTTCTCCTGATCGTATTTGGCCTGAAGTTTGACGGTGGCGTCTTGGTGCTGCGTTGCCATGGCTGTACGATTCTGACTGCACCAGCGGAAGTCCTCAACCAGTCGCCAGTTTTCTGCCGTTAGGTGGTCGTTGTCAAAGGTAATTTTTGTGATCTGACCTCCAACAGTGTCCAGGTAGTTCTGGAGCGTGCTCTCCACTTCCCGGGACAGGTGAGTACAGTTGGTGTGGATCTGCTGCAGGTGCATCTTCTGCGTGGGACAGGCCAGCTGGAGGGCAATGTGTGTGGGGAAGAGCGTGTCGATCTTCCTACGAAGAGCACCGGTGATGTTTTTAACCTCATTGAAGCTGATGGAAAGCTCTCTTCCGAAGGTTTTCTTGTGTTCCTCCAACTCCTTCTCCATTACGGATTTGTCTCTTCTCAGACGAATATTCTCCAGGTTCAGCTCGTCCCTCTCTTTGACTGTTTTCTCCGTTTCCATCTTCATTACGTTGATGGTTTGGGTGAAGTTAGTCTCCAGAAGCTCATACTTGGTGAGTATCTGGTTGTGTTTTGCTCCACAGTTAGTCAAGTCTGGTACTTTAAAACAGAGAAACAGAAGAATTATGAACCAAACATCAAGCAAAAAATTTCACACGCAGAAGAAAATACTCACTTCCAACAATCCGTGTGTTTGAGGAACATTTCATTTTTAAAAGGACAATTTCCATCTCGTACTGTTGCTGTTGGAAAAAAAAGTAAACTTTTTAATAAAAACATTCATACTCTCCAAATCCGAGACCATGGTCCACACCCGGAAAGGGTGGGGCATCTCCTGCAGGTCAGGGACAGGGTCATGTTTAAGTATCTTGGCCCCGAGCGCATCGCTGGTGAGGTGTTCCGTCCCACCAGGAGGAGACTAAGAGGCAGACCCCGGACCTGCTGGAGAGACTATGTCTCACAGCTGGACAGGGAACACCTCAGGATCCTTCTGGGTAAGATGGAGGATGCAGCCGGGGTGAGAGAAGCCTGGGCTTCTTTGGATCACGATTTACAAACTGATCGGTTTTTATCTTTTAAAGGACAACATTAAAAAAAATACATTTTTTTTTTCAAACACTACAAACGACACTGTTTTGATTTTATTGATTCTTATACTTCATCTAACCTCAAGGATTTCCGTCCAGTTGCCCTCACATCTCATGTTTACTATCTTTATTATTATTATTTTTTTTTTCTATGACATTGCACTACTTTTCTTTTTCTTTCTGAGTACTCTGTTTTGTTAAAATTATTTTTATTTATTTTATTATTTTTATCTTGTATTGTTGCACACCTGTATCAAAGCAAGTTCCTGGTCTCTGGTATTCTCATTGACATGGCAATAAAAGCATTCTGATTCTGATTCTGATGTGATGAAAGTGCTGCAGAGGCTGGTGTTAGCTCACATGAGACCGCTGGTGAATTCCTCTCTGGACCCCCTGCAGTTTGCTTACCGGCCGCGCCTGGGAGTCGAGGATGCCGTCATCCATCTGCTGCAGCGAGCTCATTCACATCTGGATGGTGGTGGAGGCATGGTGAGAATCACCTTCTTTGATTTCTCTAGTGCCTTTAACACCATCCAGCCCTCATTACTGGGTGATAAGCTGCGGCTGATGGGTGCTGGTGCGTCCGCCATCTCCTGTATCACTGATTACCTGACGGACAGGCCACAGTTCGTCCGGCTGGGCAAAGTCCTGTCTGATGTGGTTCTGAGTGGTGTGGGAGCCCCACAGGGCACGGTGCTCTCTCCATTCCTCTTCACATTGTACACCTCAGACTTCCAGCACAACTCGGAATCATGCCACCTACAGAAATTCTCTGATGACTCTGCAGTTGTAGGGTGTATAAGTGGTGGGCAGGAGGAGGAGTACAGGAGGGTGGTGGATGGATTTGTGGTGTGGGCGGGAGAGAATCACTTGCTCCTCAATGTAGACAAGACCAGGGAGATGGTGATTGACTTCCGGAAGAGGAGGACTGTCTTGCGGCCCCTCTACATTTTGGGTAAGGATGTGGAGGTTGTGGAGGAGTACAAATACCTGGGAGTGACCATCGACAGCAGACTGAACTGGAGGAGCAACAGTACTGCTGTGTACAAGAAGACCTGCAGCCGACTTTACTTCCTAAGGAAGCTGAGGTCCTTCAATGTGTGCAGCAAGATCCTGGAGACCTTCTATCAGTCTGTGGTGGAGATCTTCTACCAGTCTGTGGTGGAGACCTTCTATCAGTCTGTGGTGGCCAGCTCCTTGTTCTTCTCCGTCATCTGCTGGAGGAGCAGCATCGCAGCCAGTGACGCCAACAGACTGAATAAACTGATCAGACTGGCTGGCTCTGTCATTGGCTGCCAACAGGACACACTCGAAGCAGTGATGGAGAGGAAGTCACTGAATAAACTTTTATCCATCATGGATAACCCTGACCATCCTCTCTACCATCATGGATAACTATGACCATTCTCTCTACCCACTTCTGGACAAACAGCGGAGCTCCTTCTCCAAGAGGCTCAGACAGCTCTGCTCAAAAACCGCCCGGTACCGGAAATTTTTTATTCCCAACACAATAACACTTTTTATGTAATAACTCACAGAATAACAAATAACTGGTTCATGCTCATGTAATTCATCACTATTTGTCACTTTATGCTTCTTGTGTTACTTTTTTTTTTTTTCTTTTACCCCCTTTGCACTTACAGTCTGTATTGACCTCAATGTTTTGTCAAATTATTCCCTCTATTTTATTATTTTAATATTTTATTATTATTATTATTATTATTTTTAATTTATCTTCTTGTACATATACTGTCTATTTCTTCTTGTTGCTGCTGTAATGCACAAATTTCCCAAAGTGTGGGGTCAATAAAGTAAATCTATCTGTCAATCTATTTACTCTTTTTTCATTTTCTTCAAATTAACAACAAAAACTGTCTTGTTTGAGTAAAATTTTATTTTTATCTCATGCTTCAGTTTGTAAAATAAGAGATGAATAAAAAAAAGTTAATATGTAAATAAACAACTAAATAAGTTTGTAATTTGTTAAAAACTTTTCTTCAAGAAACGTTTGTGTTATTTTAGAAATGTTCTCGTTGAGCTTCAAACTCTAACAATAATAATTTTACGTTTTATTTTGGGCGGCAGGTGACCTCACGTAAGACGGGTGGGACGAGCCCTGAAACACGGGCCGTTCTGTGTGGAGTTAGCATGTTCTCCCCAGTTTTCTCCCACCCTCCAAAAACATGCATGTTAGGTTGATTGGCTGCTATGAAAATGGTCATGGGAATTAGTGTGTGTGTGTGTGTTTGTGTTTGTGTGAGTGTGTGTGTGTGTGTGTGTGTGTGTTGTGTGTGCCTCCTTACCGCCTTCTTCTCCAGGTTCCCGATGATGTGAAAGGAGATGTTACAGAGGCGTCTCAGCTCGGCCAGGTCGTAGTCGTTGCGAGCTTTGTTGGTGAGGGTCGCGTTGAGCATGTTGGTGAGGTTCTTCCTCGTCTGTCTGAGGGCCACGTTCGCCATGGACAGGTTGTTAAAGGTCTCCTCCAAATCCTGGATGCGTCTCTCCTCGGTGGAGTCCTGGTTGTGTCCGTACAGGAGGAACAGCACCAGGCTGACGATGATGAGAGACTGGATGAGGGAGGAGAAGAAGAAGATGATCCTCATGTAGTAACCACAGCTCTTGCCCTTGCTGCGATAGGGGGTCTTCTTCTGGGCCAGGGAGCCCAGCTTGACCTGCGAGTAGCCGCTGCTGTACATGGTGGACGGTCCAGATGTTTACGTGAAGACCGCAGCAGGAGTTTTTATCAGGCATGGCATCTCCTCCCCCTGCAGGAAAACACTCCCCCCACCAGAACCCTCCCAAAACCTCCATTAAGATACAGCCCAACTTTAAACTGGGGTCTTTTTAAAATTTATATTCATTAAATTTACTTTATACACACACACACATACACACACACACACACACACACACACACACACACACACACACATACACACTCACACACACACACACACACACACACACACACACATACACACATACACACACACACTCACACACTCACACACACACGCTCTTACACACACACTCACACACACACACACACACACACACACACACACACACACACACACACACACACACATACACACATACACACACACACTCACACACTCACACACACACGCTCTTACACACACACTCACACACACACACACACACACACACACACACATACACACATACACACACACACTCACACACTCACACACACACGCTCTTACACACACACTCACACACACACACACACACACACACACACACACATACACACATACACACACACACTCACACACTCACACACACACGCTCTTACACACACACTCACACACACACACACACTCTCTCTCACACACACACACACACACACACACTCTCTCTCTCACACACACACACACTCACACATACACACACACACTTTCTCTCACACACACAAGTACTCACACACACTCACACACACACTCTCTCACACACACACACACACACACACTCACACACACACACACACACACACACACACACACACACACACACACACTCTCTCTCTCTCTCTCTCTCTTTCTCACACATACACACACACACACACACACACACACACACACACACACACACACACACACACACACACACACACACACACACACACACTCTCTCTCTCTCTCTCTCTCTTTCTCACACATACACACACACACACACACACACACTCATTCCTAGCAGCCAATTATGTATGTTTTTGGAAGAAAACCAGAGAAAACCTACACATAATAATAATAAAAATAAAAAAATTTTTATTTGTAAAGCACTTTATACACACACAGGTAGAACATGTAAACTCTACGTCAAAAGCCTCCAAGTCTCATCCCCACATGGGATTTGAACCCCTGACCTTCTTGCTGTGGGGCCACTATGGTATCCAGTAGACCACCGTGTCTCAGTTTATCACTTAAAACAGAAACCAAACAAAGTTACACCTCAAGGCGTTCAAACCTTTGTTTTTTTTAAGTATCAGGTTGCCATGACAAAAAAGAACGATAGACGGACAGACAGACGGACGGACAGACGGACGGACATATAGAAATATGAAACTTTATTAATTCTGGCATCAGATCAGACAGGCTGTACATACAGATAAATAAAAACAGTAAAAAAGGGGCACGGTGCTGCAGAGGGTACAACCATGACCTCACAGCAAGAAGGTTGATGGGACAAGACCTAAAACACTAGTCTTTCTGTGTGTAGTCTGCATGTTCTCCCTGTGTGTGTGTGTTTTCTCTCTGGTTTCCTTTAAAAACATACATGTTAGGTTGACTGGCTGATATGAATTACTCCTCGGGTGTATCCCGCCTCTCACCTTGAATCAGCCGGGAGAGCCTGCGGCAACCCCCTCCGCATCCCGCCACCCCGCCCCGGCGGCCTGTCAGGGATAAGCAGTTCAGAAGATGAATAATAAAAGTTACTTTAATTAGTGATGAGATCCTCGTTAGGACTCTATGTTTAAATTAAACGGTCTGAGGGCTGAACGACCTGCAGCACACTTACTGATTGATGTGAAACCAGCAGAGCATTCCGTTCAATCATTATCTTCTGAAACCATTTTATTTTGGTAGGGATTCATGGGTCAATGAATCTCCCATGAATTCATTGACCCATGGTGTTACTAACACCATGTCGGTGTTAGGAACCGCAGGCCAGGTTCTGACCACAGGTCAGAGTTCTGCCAAAACGCAGCTGCAGACTTTTAGAATCATAATGAATTCCTCTATTCATCCCTCACCGGTGTGCTGCACTCCTTACACCGCAGCAGGCTGCCCTTCGACGGCGCCAATAGTGGGAGAAGCGGGGGTAGGGTGTCTTCTCCAAGGACCCTAGACGTGCTCCCTGTGGGATGCGAACTTCCAGTCCGCGCGCGAACGCTCTAACCACTGAGCTGCCGTCTCCTCCCAGTTGTATTTGAGAATAGCTTTAACAACCGGAGGGGGTTTTAACCAACTGGACTGCTCGGGAGAAGGACCACGCTGGGTCCGCCTGTGAGGAGGACACAGCTAGACAGTTTCCTGATGGTGTGAAAGAATCACGGAGAGGGACAGGCTGGTCAGAAGAAGTAACTCTGCCCTGGACTGGCCTTTGGACTCCGAGGATGATCAGTAACAATCCTTCTAACCCTCTGAATGAGACCGCTCCTTCAGACAGAGGCTGCTGCACCCACTGTGTACATAGAAATGCTTCAGGCAGTGATTTAAATTATTTCAATCAAGCAACAAGGTCAGGGTTCAAGTTCTAGAGTGGGGATGAGGCTTGAACTACAGGCCTTGTGGAGTTTCCATGTGTCCTGGGTGTGGTCATACTGAGGAGGTCTCTGTGTTCCTGTCCTGGGTGTGGTCAGACTGAGGAGGTCTCTGTGTTCCTGTCCTGTGATTGGTCAGACTGAGGAGGTCTCTGTGTTCCTGTCCTGTGATTGGTCAGACTGAGGAGGTCTCTGTGTTCTTGTCCTGTGATTGGTCAGACTGAGGAGGTCTCTGTGTTCCTGTCCTGTGATTGGTCAGACTGAGGAGGTCTCTGTGTTCCTGTCCTGTGATTGGTCAGACTGAGGAGGTCTCTGTGTTCCTGTCCTGGGTGTGGTCAGACTGAGGAGGTCTCTGTGTTCCTGTCCTGTGATTGGTCAGACTGAGGAGGTCTCTGTGTTCCTGTCCTGTGATTGGTCAGACTGAGGAGGTCTCTGTGTTCCTGTCCTGGGCGTGGTCAGACTGAGGAGGTCTCTGTGTTCCTGTCCTGGGCGTGGTCAGACTGAGGAGGTCTCTGTGTTCCTGTCCTGGGCGTGGTCAGACTGAGGAGGTCTCTGTGTTCCTGTCCTGGGCGTGGTCAGACTGAGGAGGTCTCTGTGTTCCTGTCCTGGGCGTGGTCAGACTGAGGAGGTCTCTGTGTTCCTGTCCTGGGCGTGGCTAGACTGAAAATTGCTCCCAGGAATGACTGTGTGTGGATGGTTGTCTATAGGTGTCGCCCCACCAGTGGTGGAACGTAACGAAGTAAATGTACTTCGTTACTGTACTTAAGTAAAAAAATTGTGTATCCGTACTTTACTTACAGTAAGTAAAATTTGACACTTCTACTTTTACTTTACTACATTTTTTGAGCAAATATCTGTACTTTTATTTCGCCACTTTTTAAAAGTCTCTAATTTTTTGTTACATTTTCTGTCAGGAATTTGAAAAATATAGTTTTTTTTAGTGCATTTTGAAGCCGCATCGCCAAAATCAACCTGTTGAGGGAGCAGTTGATCGCCTGCGGTCTCCCAGAGGGAGGAGTAATGAATCGAGGACCAATCAGAATCCAGAGTAAACATTTTCCAGTCATTCAGCGCCAAAAAACTAACATCAAATATAACACAAATTAAAAAGAGTCAGAAGATCGTTGTTCGTTCTGTTTACTTTTAAATAAAAAGTTGAGCCATCGTTACACAGAGCAGGGGCGGCTCCAAGGATTTTCTAAAGGGGGCGAGGCGGGGCGTGATGTCATTGACAAAGCCAGTCTAGGAGGACTGGGGGTGCCCCCCGCCCCGTCCTCCCTCCCAGAATATTTTAAAAAACAAGTGTCATTTTCCTGCATTTTGGAGCCCTTACGCTGGCCCTGCAGGGGATAGCTTGACTAGTCCCCTTTCCTTTCTTCTTCTTTTTTTTTTTCTGTGGACCAGAGGAGGGACGGGGTGGGAGGGGTTGGAGGGCACACCCCCCTCTTCTTGGATCCTGCAGAGTATTTATCTGTGACCCACAAAAAATAACATTTGAATTATGGTCGAATACTTTTACTTTTTACTGTAAAAAAGTTACTTTTACTTTAGTAGATTTTTTTGTTGGTACTTTTACTTTAGTACAAAAAGTGAGTTCTTCATCCACCGCTGCTCCCCACAACAGACTGGTGACCTGGGCGGGTGTATCCTGCTTCTCTCCTTAAATCAGCCAGGATAGGCTCCGGTACTCTCCGTGACCCCGTCAGGGTTCTGATTTACAGGACACGGTGACTCCAGGTGGACGGGTGTTTACACATCAAGACGGATTGGTCTGGATTCCAGGGAGGTGTGTGTGTGGTGGTGTGTGTGGTGGTGTGTGTGGTGGTGAGTGTGGTGGTGTGTGTGGTGGTGTGTGTGGTGGTGTGTGTGGTGGTGTGTGTGGTGGTGTGTGTGGTGGTGAGTGTGTGGTGGTGTGTGTGTGGTGGTGTGTGTGCAGGCCACAGGTGCTCCTTCTGCGTGTGTGGTGGTGTGTGTGTGGTGGTAGTGTGTGGTGGTGTGTGTGGTGGTGAGTGTGTGGTGGTGTGTGTGTGGAGGTGTGTGTGTGGTGGTGAGTGTGTGGTGGTGTGTGTGTGGTGGTGAGTGTGTGGTGGTGAGTGTGTGGTGGTGTGTGTGTGGAGGTGTGTGTGTGGTGGTGTGTGTGGTGGTGTGTGTGTGGTGGTGTGTGTGGTGGTGTGTGTGGTG
>CACRXE010000006.1:3317500-3355000 GCA_902685375.1 Neostethus bicornis | reverse complement strand
GGGCTCCTACACCACTTAGAACTAGAATTTAACACTTAGAACTTAGACTTAGAACACTACACTTAGAATAACACTTAGAACTAGAATTTAACACTTAGAACTTACACTTAGAACACTACACTTAGAATAACACTTAGAACTTACACTTAGAACACTACACTTAGAATAACACTTAGAACTTACACATACTTGTAGAACACTACACTTAGAATAACACTTAGAACTTACACATAGAACACTACACTTAGAATAACACTTAGAACTTACACATAGAACACTACACTTAGAATAACACTTAGAACTTACACATAGAACACTACACTTAGAATAACACTTAGAACTTACACATACTTGTAGAACACTACACTTAGAATAACACTTAGAACTTAGAATTTAGTCACAAAAACTAAATAAAATCAGTTGTGTTTTTTTTTTTTTCACAGTGAACTGGTGTGTATCTCTGCTGTGCCTTTTTATACGTGTGTGTTTTTTAACGAGAGCAGTGAAGGTTCTACAAACATAAAATTATGATAAAAACACAGCTAAAAGTAATCAGTCAGTCATCTTCTTATCCTTCTGTCCCTTTCGCGGTTACTGGAGCCTATCCTGGCTGATTTAGGCGAGGGCAGGGTACACCCCGAACAGGTCGCTAGTCTGTCGCGGGGCCACACACACACACACTTATTCCTAGGGGTAATGTGGCACCAGCCAATCAACCTAGCATGCATGTCTTTGGAGGGTGGGAAGAAACTGGAGTACACCAACGCAAACTCGGAGAGAACATGCAAACTCCACACAGAAAGGACAGTGTTCCAAGCCTCGTCTCCACCTGGGACTCGAACCCATGACCTTCTTACTGTGAGGCCACTGTGCTACCCACTGCGCCACCGTGCTGCCCCATTGAAATCAACCAATTAATTAATTTTGTCACAAAAACTAAATAAAATCAGTTGTGTTTTTTTTTTCCACAGTGAACTGGTGTGTATCTCAGCGCTGCCTTTTCATACGTGTGTGTTTTATAAGGAGAGAAGTGAAGGTTCCACAAACATAAAATAAATTATGATAAAAACACAGTTAAAAGTAATCATTTAAGATTTAATACAAAAAATTTTATTAGAAAAAATAGTTTAAAATAGATTTACAAAAAAAAAAAAAAACAGTCAGCGGGTGGAACGGGAGCGCAGTGGTTAGCACGGTGGCATCACAGCAAGAAGGTCATGGGTTTGTGTTCCGCGTGGGGACGAAGCTTGGAACACTGTCCTTTCTGTGTGGAGTTTGCATGTTCTCCCCGTGTTTGTGTGGGTTTCCTCCCACCCTCCAAAGACATGCATGCTTGGTTGATTGGCCCCTAAGAATGAGTGTGTGTGTGGTTGGTTGTATGTGTGTGGCCCCGCGACGGACTAGCGACCTGTTCGGGGTGTACCCTGCCCTTCGCCTTAAATCAGCCGGGATGGGCTCTGGCACCCCCCGTAACCCTGTGAGGGACAGACGGATAAAAAGATGACTGACTGAAAACAGTCAGCTTCGTACCTCCAGGAGTCCTGCTCTATTCCACCCACCGTCTCCATCCGCTCCACCCACCGTCTCTATCCGCTCCACCCACCGTCTCCATCCGCTCCACCCACTGTCTCCATCCACTCCACCCACCGTCTCCATCCGCTCCACCCACCGTCTCTATCCGCTCCACCCACTGTCTCCATCCACTCCACCCACCGTCTCCATCCGCTCCACCCACCGTCTCCATCCGCTCCACCCACTGTCTCCATCCGCTCCACCCACCGTCTCCATCCACTCCACCCACCGTCTCCATCCTTTCTATCCTCCCGACACGATGACGTAGGCCCTCCTTTTCCCGCTCTACCTCTCCACACTTGAGTTTATAAAGGCCTCTACCATGATCCTCCTCCCTTGTTTCCTGTTGGCCTCTTTTAAACAGAACACTTTATTAATCCCCGATGGGGGAGCTTCACGTGTCCGGTAGCTCCAAGCAGCACAGAAAGAGTTCCATAACATCTTCTGAACAGCTGCTAGGTGGTGCTGAGCTGGGTGGGGTTGCACTGGAACAGCCACTTGGTGGAGCATACGACAGTTGGCTCCGTGCTGGGTGGAATGGATCGCAGCACTGTTAGAGAGCTCCGGTGTTCAGTGGGTTCCTGACCCACAGGAGGGGCTTCACCTGGCAGGGACCGTGGTCTCTGATTTGGAGGGACTGGTTCCCATCCCGGCTTCTGCACACACACCATTGAAAGTTGTGTGTGTGTGCAGAGGCCGTTGGATCCCAAATGTCACATGATATATTATTTACTAAAAAATTTCACTCACAGAGTTTCTGAAAAAGACAGAGCTAAAGTTACCGACGGTTCTCAGCCCCGTTTAATTCAATTCAATTTAATTTTTTAGCCCAAAATCACAGAATGTCCGTCTCGATGGGCTTCACAAGAAAAAGATGAATGTATTAACACAAATACACAGCAAGAAAAATAACTAACAAATGCTAACTAAACAAGACTAGCACATTAATGCACTTAGACTCTCCTTCTCGGTGAGGAAAAACTCCTAAAAAACCCATCAGTGGGGAAAAAAAAGAAACCTCATGGGGATCCACGTGAAAGAGAGATCCCTCCCCCGGGACGAGCAAACAATGTGTCAAAGATTATTGTTTAAATATTAGCTTATTCTACTCTACAGCTAAATATCTAAAGAAGTCAATAAATGTTCTTCATCCTGATGGAAACACGGGGGGACTCCTCAGCCCGGAGATGTCCAGAACGGGGATGAGTAGATGTTCTTCATCCTGATGGAAACACTGGGGGACTCCTCAGCCCGGAGATGTCCAGAACGGGGATGAGTAGATGTTCTTCATCCTGATGGAAACACGGGGGACTCCTCAGCCCGGAGATGTCCAGAACGGGGATGAGTAGATGTTCTTCATCCTGATGGAAACACGGGGGACTCCTCAGCCCGGAGATGTCCAGAACGGGGATGAGTAGATGTTCTTCATCCTGATGGAAACACTGGGGGACTCCTCAGCCCGGAGATGTCCAGGACGGGAATGAGTAGATGTTCTTCATCCTGATGGAAACACGGGGGACTCCTCAGCCCAGGGATGCCCACGGCGGGGATGAGTAGATGGGCTAACGCTGACCATCACCTGCTGCACCAGAACCAGACAGGATGATAGATCAAGCGCAGGGGGCCTCCTCGTTCTGACCATGCCCAGGTCAGGAACACAGAGGATCCTTCAGGAATCTGAAACAGAACTCTCTCCCAAAGAAGAGGAAGAGAGAGGTGGTTCTGGTTTCCTCCCACTCTCCAAAGAATTGCATGTTAGGTTTAATTCCTGCCATGAAATTGTCTCTAGGAATGAGTGTGTGGATGGTAGTGTGTGGCTCTGAAACTGACTGGCGACCTGTTCGGGGTGTATCCCGCCTCTCACCTGAAATCAGCTGGGAAAGACCCGCTGTGATCCTGTCAGGGATGAACTGGTCATAAAATGAGATTCAAAATAAACCATCATTAAGTAAGTAGAGTGTAGGACCTGGTGCTCAGGATACACAGGACTGTGTGTATTATGGTCTGGTTGACACCGTGGAGAAACCAGTGGGTGTACTGGAGGAGTACAAGATGCCAGTCACTCCGTAGTGGGACTGGTACCAGATCAGGTAGAAAACTCTCTCCTACGATTCATTTGAATTTTAACACCTCTGATCTAATCACCACAAAAACCACAGCTTCCTGTCCTCTCTACAGGTTCATGTTGTCCCCTCGCCCCCCTCTCCCGTCTCTGCATGACTCACTGAGAGGGTTGCACCATCTTCTAACTTCCTGATGTTTACTGACATCTTTAGAAACAACTTCCTTTGAATTTTATGTGATGAAGAAAGGGTCTGTGAGCCCCGGTCTAATTTCTAAAAAACATTTTACAAACTCAACTTTTCATAAAGAGCAGGATTAAAATAGACGAGAAAATCATAAAATATTTTTTATTTTATTTTAACGGGTTAAAATGGGGCTCTGCAGCAGGATGGTGGTCAGAGGGTTTGAGTCCCGGGTGGGACGAGGCATGAACTACTAGTCTTTCTGTGTGGAGTTTGCATGTTCTCCTCATGTATGTGTGGGTTTTCTCAGGTTCCCACCCACTCTTTAAAATCATGCATGGCAGGCTGATTGGCTGCTGTGAAAATTCCTCTGAGAATGAGTGTGTGTGTGGATGGTTGTGTATCTGTGTGTGTGGCTCCACAACAGACTGGTGACCTGTTCAAAGTGTATCCTGCCTCTCGTCTGAAATCAGCCTGGATAGGCTGCAGCCCCCCCTTGTGACTCTTTTAGAGACGAGCGGTTCAGAAGATGAAACAGCATGACCCTCGTGACCAGGGGCACAACTTGATCCCAACGACCATCCGTCTCTGGCACCGGGGGGTTCCATCCAAGTACAGCCCGGACCCAGCCTGGTTAACTTCTGTGTCTGATGGGATCGGGCTCTGACAGACTGGTTTGGAGAACATCCAAACAATTCACCACCAGTGTAACGCTGGTGAAGCAGAGCTGGTCCAGCGTTGGTCTAGCAGACCCAGGCGTCTACAAACTTGCGTCTAGCGGTGCCACACTTTGACTGGGTGTTGTTAGGGCAGGGTCAACTTTGCCGAAGCAGAAAGTTGACCACAGTAGGAGGGCCCCTCAAGAAACATCTGGGGTGTCCGAGCGTATGCAGCCTTTTTTTTAACGGGAGACAGCTTTTATTAAACGATGATAAACGAGGTGTGAGGACTGCTTTTCATCGCTATGGGAACACGTCAGCCATGTCCAGGCGGTGTGATCGGGGTCTTTGAATCCCGTCTTGGTGATTTTATATTTACTTCCGTCTGGGATTAAACTTCCAGTCTGCTGTGATGCCAGGATGCACACTGACGCTGGTTTGATGTTAGAACCTTTTATTTTATCATGTCTACATCGTGTTTACATTTATGTTCTACTCGTCATGCTACAGGTAAACATACATGTGATTGAGAACCGTGACAGTCCACATTCCCACAGCTGATGGTCTACATGCAGTCTAAAGTCAGCAGAGAAAATATTTACAGTTAAACCTTCTCATAAAGTTCTTTATGAAAAGGCACATGTTCCCAGTCCTTCATCACGGGTCGTCACACTCCTCCTCCAGTTTAAAGAAATCTTTCATGTGTGATCTCACAGAGACCAAGTCTTCATAGGTCCTCCTCATCCTCACCTTCCTCTGTCTGTGCCTCACCCTCCCTGGTTCTACAGGACGGCTTTGTTTACACTGTGGAAAACTTTGATCTTCAAAAAATATTAAAAAAAATAACGTTTTTTTTTTTTTTTAGCTCCACGTTTAACAGGTTTTTTTCTGAGGAAATCGATCGGTCTTTGTTTTTTTTTTGCCACCATTTATTTTTTGATCACAATTCCAAAAATAGAAAACAAGCTTTTTAACAAATTTAACCAGAAATCAGATTAAAACTCATTCTTTGTTTGGTTTTTTGTTTTTTGTTTTTTGCTCAGTTTGAAACTAAAAAAAAAAAAAAGGGGGGAAATATTTTTCTTTTTTATTGAATGTGTGAAGAATTTTTTTTTTTTACAAAATTCTATAAATTGTTTTTTTGGTAAATTTTATTGATATTTTGAGGGTCAAAAAAAGTTTTGCAAATTTTTGGCAATTTTATTTTATTTTGTTTAAAATTTGACAAATTATTCACATTTTTCTTAAAGCCAGTTTTTAAAAAGAATTTAGCAAAATTTTTCTAAATTTATGTGAAATTTTTTTTTTTTAAATTTTGCCTATTTTAAAAAACGTTTCTTTTTTTTTTGGTTCCTTGGCGGCACAATGACCTCACAGCCAAAAGTTCAGGGGTTCGAGTTTCGGAGTGGGGGCGAGGCTGGAAACACTGGTCTTTCTGTGTGTAGTTTGTATGTTCTCCTGTGTATGTGTGGGTTTTTTCTGGTTTCCTCTGAAAACATACATGTTAGGTTGATTGGCTGCTAGGAAATTGTAGGAATGAGTGTGTGTGTGTGTGTGTGTGTGTGTGTGTGTGTGCGGCCCGGCGACAGGCTGGCGACGTTTTTGGGGTGTTAACCACCCAGATAAGAAACGTCTTGACAAGAAAAACCTCGTCAATTTTTCTAAAATTTCAAAAAATGTGTCAAAATTTTGCAATAGTTCACAAAAAATGACAATTTTTTATTGTTTCTTCCTATTTTGTGCAAAATTTTACAAACATTCTAATGAATTTTGGAAAGAAATTTATATAAAAACTTGCAGAAATTTCAAAACAATTTGGAAAAATGAACTAAAATCTAAATTTTGAAAAAAATCCCCCAAAAATTGCGTATTTTTATGGACATTTAACAAATAATATTTTATATGAAGATTTAACGTTGATTTCTTCACACATTCAATAAAATAAAAAGTGAGTAAAAACAAATCAAAAGAGTTTTAATCTAATTTTCTTTTTCTGTTCATTAACGATCGTCTGGAAACGACTTGTTTTCTGATTTTAGAATTAAAATCTCAAATGGCGGGTAGAAGCCCGGACCCATGCACTGCCTCATAGCCGTTTCCATGGTAACCGCTCACATGCTAGTTTCGCAGGGCGGCGTCAGACTCCCATCCAGGAGCAGGTGGTTCTCTTTAGCGTCCTCCCCCGCTCCTCCCCGTGGGCTGGACGCCCCCATGTGATTCCTCCCTTGCTGGTTTAAGCCGGTGAGCTGTCCTTCACCTTCTAAGCCGCTGGCCACTGAGCCCTCGCCCCCTCCCGCTGGGCTGCCGGGCAGCTGCCCAGAGGGCAGAGAAGGCAGCGCAGGTGAAGGAAACTTGGTCGACACCGGCGTCATCACCGCCATCAGCACGTCGTCGTGGGAACCCACCAGGTCGATCTGATAGGCTTTCATCTTGTGGGACCCTTGCTGGTCACCTCCATCTTTCGGGGTAGAAACAAACTCATATACACCTTCTTTGATGACGTTCATCGGTTGGAGGCTGTCCCGGTTTCCATCCAGGCTGCTGATCTGGCTCAGGTCCAGAGGAGGGGGCACCCTCTGCTGCCGGGTTACGCTCTGTATCCCCGGCAGATGGGAGCCCCTCTCTCCTCCTTCAGAGGGGTCATTTGAAGGTTTCTGGCTGGAGGGCGGCGGTTCCTGCACGGCACGCTGAGGGCTGGTCCTACCGGGCAGCGGCTTGCCTCGCTCAGGTGAGGCAAGCTGAGCGAGCTCCAGATAATGCTGAGGGCGAGGCGCACCCCCGCCCTCCTGGTAGTGCTTATGATAGTTCCAGCGGTTAGGGGTCATGTGGTTCCCCTCCTCTCGCTTCTCCACCAGGACGTCAGTGAGCTCCATGCTGCGGGCGAAAGCATCCTTCACGTTGATGGAGACGATGCTGCCACTGCGTTTCGCCCTCTCCAGGGCTTCACGCCGTTTGATCGCCTTCTCTTGGCGCTTTTGCTCGCGATAGAACTCGGAGAAGTTGTTGACGATGATGGGGATGGGCAGAGCGATGACCAGCACACCGGCGATGCAGCAAAGTCCACCCACAATCTTCCCCAGCAGGGTTTGGGGGTAGATATCTCCGTAGCCTACGGTAGTCATGGTGATGGTGGCCCACCAGAAGGAGGCGGGGATGCTGGTGAATTTGGTGGAATCCTCATCCTTTTCAGCGAAAAACACCAAACTGGAGAAGATCATGATGCCCATGGCGAGGAAGAGGATGAGCAAACCCAGCTCATTGTAGCTCCTCCGCAGCGTGAAGCCCAGAGACTGCAGACCTGTCGAGTGCCTCGCTAGTTTCAGGATTCTCAAAATCCGCATAATCCGGAAAATCTGGACGACGCGCCGCACGTTCTGGAACTGCATGACACTCTTGTTGGACTCGGTGAGGCAGAGGGTGATGAAGTACGGCAGGATGGCCAGCAGGTCGATGATGTTCAGCGGTGCTTTGATGAAGTCCCACTTGTTTGGTGCAGAGAGCAGGCGTAGGACGTACTCCATGGTGAACCAGGCGATGCACACCGCCTCTACGTTGGCCAGGCTCGGGTTGTCGTTAAACTGGCCGAACTCGTCGACTACCTGCAGCTCAGGCAGGGTGTTCAGGGACAAAGAGATGGTGGAGATGATGATGAATAAGATGGAGATCATGGCCAGGATCTGGAAGACAATGAAACAAAGGGTTTTTAGCTCAGACGGCTTCATTTGCTCAGAAATACAGACATCAGAGAGTGAGATGGTATTTGCACAGACGCTGACACAACGCCAACTTAGGACTTATAAAACCACCGTACCTGTCCTTACACAATGTAAGTGAAGGATTCACTATTAAGACAAATCTCAGACAACTTGATCTCCATCCCACCCCAACTGCCTCTAGAACTCTATCAAGAGATTATGCAAATAATGCAGATGAAATGGTATTCTAATGAGAGGGTGCCGCCTGTCATGTGAGATGTATTGGCGTCGCACAGGATCAAAAGAAAGTGAAAGACGTCACTATGACAACCCTTTATGGTATTTGGCAGACATGAATCTGTTGCTGCTGTTATCGATCCATTGTGGTGAAAATAGAGCTAAACTGAGCAAAGCTTTGATTTACCAGTCGATCTACATTTGTACCCTCACCATGGTAACCAGGATCTACGTTCCTACCCTCACCATGGTAACCAAGATCTACGTTCCTACCCTCACCATGGTAACCAGGATCTACGTTCCTACCCTCACCATGGTTACCAGGATCTACGTTCCTACCCTCACCATGGTAACCAGGATCTACGTTCCTACCCTCACCGTGGTAACCAGGATCTACATTCCTACCCTCACCATGGTTACCAGGATCTACGTTCCTACCCTCACCATGGTAACCAGGATCTACGTTCCTACCCTCACCATGGTTACCAGGATCTACGTTCATACCCTCACCATGGTTACCAGGATCTACGTTCCAACCCTCACCATGGTAACCAGGATCTACGTTCCAACCCTCACCATGGTAACCAGGATCTACGTTCCTACCCTCACCATGGTAACCAGGATCTATGTTCCTACCCTCACCATGGTAACCAGGATCTACGTTCCTACCCTCACCATGGTAACCAGGATCTACGTTCCTACCCTCACCAGGGTAACCAGGATCTACGTTCCTACCCTCACCATGGTAACCAGGATCAATGTTTCTACCCTCACCATGGTAACCAGGA
This sequence comes from Neostethus bicornis, assembly GCA_902685375.1. Classification (NCBI taxonomy): domain Eukaryota; kingdom Metazoa; phylum Chordata; class Actinopteri; order Atheriniformes; family Phallostethidae; genus Neostethus; species Neostethus bicornis. The sequence continues at coordinate 3,345,803 of CACRXE010000006.1, read as the reverse complement.
TTTACATTCCCACCCTCACCATGATAACCAGGATCTATGTTCCTACCCTCACCATGGTAACCAGGATCTATGTTCCTACCCTCACCATGGTAACCAGGATATACATTACTACCCTCACCATGGTAACCAGGATCTATGTTCCTACCCTCACCATGAAACCAGGATTTACGTTCCTACCCTCACCATGGTAACCAGGATCTATGTTCCTACCCTCACCATGGTAACCAGGATCTACGTATCCTACCCTCACCATGGTAACCAGGATCTATGTTACTACTCTCACCACCGGGGTGAGAGAAGCCTTGTTTTTCCTGATTGAGGTTGTTGCCCCTGCGACCCGGCCTAAAAGGCCCTAAAAACATTCCTTCTTAGTGAGGCTTTTAATTTTTATACTTTATGGTTCTTTGTTTTTCTGAATGTATATTTTGGTTTTTCAATTGATTTTATTGTTTTTACCTTTTCTAGTTTTTTATGAAGTGCTTTGGGATTTTCATTTTAAAGTATGCGGCTCATTATAAATAAAATGTTGTATATTATCTGTATGTGAAATTTAAAAACTTGAACGTGGTGATAAGAGAAACAAGCTTCACTCTGGTGATCCATGCCAGCCACTTGAAGCGGTCCAAATAATTCCCAATGATATCATTGATAATTATCTTTACGTATGAATGTGAAATATTATGTAGCAGCGGCTGCACGACACACAGTTTCAAAATGAGTTCAAACATGATGATTAACCAGGAATCACAGGAATTATCGAAAGCCAAACATTTGGAGGGAAATTTATCGTTTTTTTGTCAAAAATTTAACTCCCATGTTGTTTATTTTCTCCAGTTCTTTGTCCAAAATCTTCGGAAAACTTTTTGAAAAATCACTAAAATTAAAATATTTTAGAAACTAAGCCAAAAGTGTTATTACTATTTTATTATTATTATGATTTTTTTTTATAAATCCACTCAATTTCCAATCAAGATGGTCGTTTTCAGACTAAAATCCCTTAAATGGGTTAATCTTACCAGGAGAAATTAAGAGACGAGGTACGGAAAAGTAAAAATAAATCTATAAAAACAAAAGGTTGAATGACCTCATTCACCCAATTAACGATAGGTCTGTTCCTCATTCATCCAGGAGTGATCCATCCAGTAACCGTTTGGATTTGAAACTATCAAATTGAAATGATCTCTGGATGGAAGCCGAAACGTCTTAATCGTCAAACACACTGTCATGAAGAAACTTTGAAGACTGTTCTACGACTTAATGCTTAATCTCTTCCATGATGTGTTTCTTATGTACGGTCCTACTCTGACAGAGATTCATGTGTGTTTCTAATTGTTTCATCACTGCTTCAAATGCTTCATTTCACTGCCCTCACTTCAGCTTCTGTCCACTAGTCTCATTTTTTCCACGGGTCTTGGGGAAGAGTGGCTCTGTGTTTAGGGCAACCGTCCTCTAACCGGAGGGTCGCCGGTTCGATCCCCCACCGGATTCGTTCCAAGGTGTCCTTAAGCAAGACACTGAACCCCAATGTCTCCTGATGGAGGTTTCCAGCTTGCATGTCAGCTTCCACCATCAGCTATGACTGAATGTTTGAATTTGAGCTACAATGTAAACACTTTTAGAACCAACGCAGGTAGAAAGAAGTGCTGAATAACTAGAGTTCATTTACTTCTTATTATTTGACAAATTCTGACTTTGCTTAAAGTTTTGCATCACCTTCATAGTTTACTCAATTTGCGTAGAAGTTGGCATTTGTTTGGATTTTAGCGCAAACACATTTTAAAGCCCTGATCTGGTCCAGAATAGTTAGAGGCTGTCTATCATCCGGCTAGCGTCTGGTCAGACTGGTTAAAGTGGTCAGACTAGTGGTCAGAGCCGGAGCAGTGTGCCTGGTGCGGCTCCTCAGGATAATGACTAATAGGATTGTACATCTATGTTTGGAAAGGATAGAGAGAGGTCAGAAAGAAGCTAGTCACGTTGCTGGGCAACAACCAGTACTTAAATAACCCATCATCCCGACCCCGGAAGGAGACAGACTTTATGATCATCAATGCCGATGGTTTCTAGGGAAACAGATGTAGATTATCATAAGAGTTGCCATGGTGACGGTAGTGAGGGGCATCCAGGTGTATCCCAGCATGCCTCCTCTGCAGAGGATTAATGGCTTATAATGGCCGCTGACGGTTCTGACCTTGACACTGAGGACGGAGTTTACCAAGAACACACAAGCTTCTTTTACGGTGGTGAAGAAAGAACTGAGTAATACTTTGACAAAAAGATTGGATCTCATCGGGATCCCAACGTCAACCCTACGAGAACCAGAAACTACACTGAGTTCCAAAAAATCCACGGAATCCTTCAACATGCCTTTACCTGCTCGGAATCAGACTCTAGTCTGCTCGACAATTTAAAACACAGGCTTCTATTTTTTTTTTTTTAACAATTTTTAACAAAAACTGACAAATCAAAAAAAAAAAAGAAAGACACTCAAGGATGTACCAGACCAGTAAACTCAAAATTGGAAAAACTGTAAATGTTTTCATCCACATGAATCCTGCTTTCCATGTGGAACAGGATTCAGGAGTTTTCCTTTGATTGGCCTTAAAACTGATCGACAGACAAATTTGATTTCAGAATAAAAACAAATCTTGAGAAACAAAACAAACCAAAAAATACTCTTATTGACATTTAAATAATAATTTGTATGTTTTAAAACCCACTTATGGGGGTGTGCCGTGGCCTCGCAGCGAGAAGGTCAGGGGTTCCAGTCCCTGAGTGGGGGCTAGGCTTTGAACACTGGTCTTTCTGTGTGTAGTTTGCATGTTCTCTCTGTGTATGCATATTTTTTCTCTGGTTTCCTCCCACTCTCCAAAACTATACATGTTACGTTGATTGGCTGCTAAAACACTGCCCCTAGGAATGAGTGTGTGTGTGTGTGTGTGTGTGTGTGTGTGTGTGTGTGTGTGTGTGTGTAGATGGTTGTCAGTGTGTGTTGCCCCACAGCAGACTGATGACCTGTTCGGGGTGTATCCTGCCTCTCGCCTGAAATCAGCCAGGATAGGCTCCCAACCCCCTACGCCCGTTGGGGATAAGTGGTCCAGAAAACAAAACTAACTCGTGCTCATGGCTACACACTCCGCCTAAACACTCGCTCCCGAACAAGTTCCTCTAACTTCCTGAACTTTGATTTCGGAGATCCACCCATCACTCTACAGGAAACAGAAATCCCAGTTGGCATGGCATCTAAACTGGCATCATGACTTAGTGCGTTAGTTTCAGCGTATTTGATTTAAACTAAATGGAGGTTTAAAACAGTGGGATTTGTTTCTGTAGAACTCGTGTATTCATCAGTGAAATCATCTCTAATGATTTCAGATGGATGATTATTTATACATCAGTCAAATAAACGACTCATAAATTAAAAAGGTAATGATTGCAGGATTGGTCTCTGAACACCAGGACTGGATTTAGTGGGTCTAATGATTCTTATTTTAACCATCATGTTCAAACAGGAGGTGATTGGTTAACAGCTATTTAATTCAGTGACATCCCAACAGAAGGGAGGTGTGTGTGTGGGGATTTATTTCAGAGAGATCCACCAGGATCTGCTTTCCTAACCACATGTTGGAAAGAATCACCTGAGCCTATAGTTGGAGGAAAAATGGGATTCTAAACATCCTTGTTATTGATTATCATCTACATGAATGGATCCAGGCTGCTTTCTGGTGCAGTGGTCAGACGGGTGACCTGTTTGCAGGGTGTACCTTGCCTCTCGCCTTAAATCAGCCAGGAGAGGCTCCGGCAGCCCCCTTGACTCCTTTAGGAAGAAGCGCTTCAGAAGACAAAACAAAACGAATGAATCCAACAAGAGGTGACCATGAAGGAATCAGGAAGTAACGCTGTGATGTCACAGGTTAGGAAATAAAAAACATCCTGAAAAAGAGGATGATGGGAGATCAACAGAGAGACTAGAGAGGGACACTTATTACAGAGACATGAGTCTGATCCACAGACAATGATCTGATCTACAGACAATGATCTGATCCACGTCTCAAACCGGGTAACAGGACCTATCAGCTTCATTTTAACCGAGTGTACTTTAAAGAAGCCGAGGGGTAAGATGTGGGGAAGAGAGGAGACTTGTGGACAGAAGCTGAAGTGAACTGACAGTGAAATGAAGCTTTTAAAGGTCCCCTATTATGCAAAACTGACTTTTATGAGGTTTTAACCTTTTATTTTACTTAGTACTACCCCAAACAATCTCCCAAAGTGTGTTTTATTGTGATTCATGCTATTTTGAGATATTTAAATTCAAAGTAAGGGGCGTGTTCTCCAAACCTCTAACGACTGGTGGAACATAGTGACGTACATCTGTTTTTTGTTCAGCCCCCTGCAGCTCAAACACCCTCCCCCACTTCTACCTGCTCTCCACCCTGATATCCACCCATTTCCGTGCTTCACTCTACTGTGAAAAGCTCTTGTTTGGCTCCTTGCCTTTGTTGTTTCACTTGGATCTGTTTGGCGGTATTTTTTCTCCTCAAAAGCTGTATACACCATGGCAACAAAGAGAAAATGTGAATTTGGTTGTGCTGATGCCCCTCCCGCTCCACGCTGTGCTGGGTGGGTGGGGAAATCACAATGAATGACAACCAATCGCAACCAACGGGGCGGGTCCCGGGAAAAAAAAAAAAGAAAAAAAGACTGAAACAAGCTGTTTTGACTTCCGGGTAAAAATTCAACAGGATGAAATAAGGGACAAAAAAGGCATAATAGGGGACCTTTAAAGCAGAAACAATTAGAAAACACATATAAATATTACATACATTCCTGGTGTGTATTTGAGTGTGTATTTGAGTGTGTATTTGAGTGTGTATTTGAGTGTGTATTTGAGTTGTTTCAGACGTTATTTTGGCAGCAACAGAGGGTTGGTTTCCTCAATGTGTTCCTGGGTGTGTGTGTGAAGAATATTGGGAGGTTCTGGGTATGTTCGTTTGAGGTTTTGTGGGCATGTCTAAATGTCTGGGAGTGTTTATGTTTGAAAGTTTCTGGATGTATCCATGAGGATTTTGGGGCCACAGAGGAACTGGATTTCTAGATGTGTGTTCATGGAGATTTTTTTTTTAATTTCTGGGTGTGTTTCTAGGGGTGTGGGTGTTCTATTGTCTGGATTCATGGTTGTGTGTGTGTAGGGTGTATAACGGGTTTAAGGGGTGCGTTCATATAGGGCATTGTGAAGTGTGTCTATGTCAGAGTTTTGGGGGGTTTTGGGTACATACTCTACATGGGTTTCTAGATTTGTCTATGTGTGGATTTTGGAAGATTCTAAGAGTGTGGATTTGGGAAGTTTAGGTTTACCATTTCTGGGTTTCTGGGTGTCTCTATGGGATGGTTTTGGAGGTTCTAGGTGTTTCTGAATGTTACCTTGGCAGCCACAGAAGAGCTGGGTTTCTCCAGCAAGTCCCAGAGCTGTTGGCGTTTCTCGGGGCAACAGCCCTCCTCCACCTCCTCGCCCTCTTTGTCCCGGAGCGTCTCGGCCTCTCTCCGCAGCTCTTCGTTCATCTGCTCCTTCTTCTGGTGGTAGCGCGCCTGGCAGCACGACTCCAGGTAGATCTCATCGATGCCCCAGTAGTCCAGCTCTTGGCCGAAGGACAGGGCGCACATCTCCTCCATCATGTGCAGCTTCCCTGTGCGGTAGAAGTTCAGGATGGAGGAGAAGGCCACCGGGTGCCGGTCGAAGAAATATTCATTCTCCGTCAGCGTGTAGTCGTCGCAGATCTCCAGCAGGGACTCGTGGGTGTTGCAGTCTCTGAGCCGGCCCAAACGGGTGCGGGGTAGGCGGTCCAGCGTTCGCCACAGCACCTCGTGGGACAGCCCCCCTACGTTAAGCTGGACCCGCCGAGACCGCGCTTTGGTGCGGATGATGTCTATGGGCTCCGGGGGAAGGGCAGGGGCAGTGCGTGGGGGCACTTTAGGGGTGCTGAAGCTGACTCTGTCCGTCATGTTTACTCCTTTAGGGGTGCATGAAGGGGTTCAGGGTGGCCGGGTCAGGGGGAAGGTCTTACAGGTCGACCAAAGTTCACCGTGTTCAGGATGTCCACAAGAGATCCATCCCTGAAAGAAATGAAAACATGTCAATATCAGTGAAGACAACAACCTCACATAGCAACCAATGACCTCACATAGCAACCAACCTCACATAGCAACCAATAACCTAGCATAGCAACCAATAACCTTACATAGCAACCAATGACCTTACATAGCAACCAATGACCATGCATGGCAACCAATGACCTAGCATAGCAACCAATGACCTCACATAGCAACCAACCTCACATAGCAACCAATAACCTCACATAGCAACCAACCTCACATAGCAACCAATGACCTCACATAGCAACCAATGACCTCACATAGCAACCAATGACCTCACATAGCAACCAACCTCACATAGCAACCAATAACCTAGCATAGCAACCAATAACCTTACATAGCAACCAACCTCACATAGCAACCAATGACCTCACATAGCAACCAACCTTACATAGCAACCAATAACCTAGCATAGCAACCAATAACCTTACATAGCAACCAATAACCTTACATAGCAACCAATGACCATGCATGGCAACCAATGACCTAGCATAGCAACCAATGACCTAGCATAGCAACCAATGACCTTACATAGCAACCAATAACCTCACATAGCAACCAATGACCTCACATAGCAACCAAAAACCTAGCATAGCAACCAATGACCTTACATAGCAACCAATAACCTTACATAGCAACCAGAATCAGAATCAGAATCAAATCAACCAATCAAATCAAAAAACCAATAACCTCACATAGCAACCAATAACCTCACATAGCAACCAACCTCACATAGCAACCAATAACCTCCCATAGCAACCAACCTTACATAGCAACCAACCTCACATAGCAACCAATAACCTCACATAGCAACCAATAACCTCACATAGCAACCAACCTCACATAGCAACCAATAACCTCCCATAGCAACCAACCTCACATAGCAACCAATAACCTCACATAGCAACCAATAACCTCACATAGCAACCAACCTCACATAGCAACCAATAACCTCCCATAGCAACCAACCTCACATAGCAACCAATAACCTCACATAGCAACCAATAACCTCACATAGCAACCAATAACCTCACATAGCAACCAATAACCTCACATAGCAACCAATGACCTTACATAGCAACCAATAACCTCACATAGCAACCAATAACCTCACATAGCAACCAATGACCTTACATAGCAACCAATAACCTCACATAGCAACCAATAACCTCACATAGCAACCAATAACCTCACATAGCAACCAATAACCTCACATAGCAACCAATAACCTCACATAGCAACCAATGACCTTACATAGCAACCAATAACCTCACATAGCAACCAATAACCTCACATAGCAACCAATGACCTTACATAGCAACCAATGACCTCACATAGCAACCAACCTCACATAGCAACCAATAACCTCACATAGCAACCAACCTCACATAGCAACCAATAACCTCACATAGCAACCAATAACCTCACATAGCAACCAACCTCACATAGCAACCAATAACCTCACATAGCAACCAATAACCTCACATAGCAACCAAAAACCTAGCATAGCAACCAATGACCTTACATAGCAACCAATAACCTCACATAGCAACCAAAAACCTAGCATAGCAACCAATGAGCTTGTGTAGCAACCACTGACTCTTGACAGGAAGTGGACAAAGTAAGTCCTGCTTGAAGAACAGGAAGATCCCTTTGAGTCAGGTTAGTGCCGATAGACTTTTATTTTGAAAATTGGCAGTAATTTCTCAGGACTTTTCGTTGTCACGGTAACCGATCTGTCTCTCTTGCTTTAGTTCTGATCCGCCCACGGAATGTGGGGTTAGTCAGTATCAACTACAGATTAAATGATTAGCTTCATTCGTTTGGAGCAGAGCGCTCTGGGTGGCGTCGTACCAACCAGGGTCATCCCTTCTACAGTCCTAATCCATTCAGGACCAGCACCAGGAGTCTGGTCCACAATGATCCAACCCTTCTGAGCTGCATGGTTTCCATGGTAACCTCATTCAAGGTGTAGATTACACATAACAAGAATGAGCCGACAAGCAAAACGCCACCATCTGCTATTTGTTCTAAAAACTGTGTTTATTTATCTATTTATTTATTTAATCATTCTATAAAATAAACATTAACCAAACAAAGAATGGGCGAGATGCTTGGACGGGTTGTTTCCACCCGTCGTCCCTGGTCGACACACATACAGAGACAAGCAGAGCGACAGCAGCTCAATCACGTTGTCTTCTGCTCATCCGGGGCGGGTTGTGGAGGGAAGAGCCTCAGACGGAAAACCCCTGCTTCTGTCACCCTAGCATCCTCCAGCTGACCCGGGAGGATCCCGAGGTGTTCCCTGTCCAGCTATGACTCTCCAGCAGTAGGCCCATGGGTAGGACCCAGGCCTACCTATGGGCCTCCCCCCGGTGGACGATGACAGGGACCCTGGGGGTCAGAGAAGAAGTCTTCATTTTAAATGTTTAAGGAACTACACCCACGTCAAAGCCCTCCTCCTGCCTCCCGTATTGGGGAAGCTTTCACACCCTACTATTTTAAACCATGTTAATCGTCCATTTTGGAAATCATAAAAGATTTTATGATAAACTAGAAGAGACGGTGAGACCGTTTGACTTGACAGATTAAGATTGAAGCTGTCGGTCTTTTTGTTTTAGGTTTCTACATTTTTTTTTATCAAAGCACCACGATAGACATTAATTTGTGATCTCAATCTTTGTGACCTTGATTTTAGGTCAAAGGACTCTGAAAACCAAATCAATCCATCTATACATGGTACTGAGCAGGGTTGCTAGCTGTATGATGATTATCGGATTTTAACGATCTGTACGATGTGTGATCAATAATTGTAGAACATACGATCATTTCAACGTTTCTTGTCTGTGATTGTGTTAGTTTTATTTTTCTGTCACGATGAACCCTGAATGCATCACACTGAAAACGTTACATCATAGAGAAACAGATGAACGATTGGCTGGAAGCTCCGGCCATGTTGTGTAGTCCCTCATGCAGCCATTCTAACTCCCATCGTTCTCACTCCCAGCCTGTCTTACTGGTTACTTCTCTGTGTTTTTTAAACTCTCGTGTCACTCTCGCCGCCTCACGAGTGTTACCTCATCAATAGACGTGGCATTTTGGTTTCAACAATCATTTTCATGTCTTGCACGATAATCCTACATCTCTCACCTGGCAACACTGGTACTGAGTAACCATGGGCAGTTTCATTAAAGTGTTACACAGACAGATGGACGGACAGTGGAGGGATAACCAACACCTGAGGATCTTTAGTTTATAAAACTCTTCCATCAGCCTCTTCTAACATTTTATAGATTGTAGAGAAACTGATCGTTAGACGGATCAGCAGCAGCGATCAGCAGCAGCTACTTCAATCAGAAACGTCTTAACAGGCTGGTTTCCATGGTAACGTGTAAGCCCTTATTGGACTTGGGAGCTTTCGGAGAGTTTCCGTTTGGATTTTTTGTAGGACGTTAGGCTATCCTCTAACCGTCACAGAGACGCTCCGAGGAATCCCATTAGGTGCATTTCTGTGAGCTCTGTAAATCTGAGTGTTTGGCGGACGGCCTTCAATCAGCCTGTGACCTCATTCACATTTATAAACACAAAGTAGATAAAAAAAACCCCCACAAAATACCATGAAAGTCATGTAAGTGAAAGCGACTGGTTCCCAGCAGCGAAGCGAAGGTGGTGAAAATGTTTTCTGGTAATCAGCTTTAAGAGGTGTGCATGGAGAAAAGATCTAGAAGTGAACAGGCCATCCTGTTCCAACAGATTCCATCATCAATGAGACCCTGTGAGAGTGGGACGGTGCCGCGCCGTTCATCGTTAAACGTCTGACTTGTTTTTTTTTTTTTTACAATCCTTCAGTTTTCTATTGTTTTTAATCCAATCGTTTAAAATCACCGTCATCTCAAAGCTTCTGCTTCTTTGTGAGCGAGTGTTCCACCACCGTGCTACTTGGTGTTCCACCACAGTACTGATTGTTACTCAGGTCTTTTACATCACCTGTTCCATCCAACGGGTGACGGAACACAACCGATGACACTGTCAGGATTTAACTTTCCAAAGCAGACAAAAGCGGGGCAAAGATTTACCCCCAAACTTTTAGACACAACGTAGAAAAGTCTTCAAAGTGTCTTCTTTAGTGTGTTTGATGATCGAGACGTCTCGACTTCCATCCTTTCAATCTGATGGAGAGGACCTGGAACTGGTTCTATTTATACTACCTTCTATTCTCGTCTACGAGGCGAGCGTTGGACTCTTTAGTCCGGTAGAAGTTAATTAATTTAGAACCAGATCTCAGGTCCCTTCGATCAGATTGAAAATGATTTCCATCTCGATGGTTAAACACACTGTCCTGAAGTCTTTTAACTTTAAAACCTTTTCCATGATGAGTCCCTGCTGGACGAACGAGGACGACACACCGTCATCAAATTAACGATAGAACTTTTAGACATTTTAAAAGAATCTTTTCACTGAAAGTTGAAGCTTTTTGGAGATTTTTCTTTCTATTATTTTTTTTCTTGACTTTTAGATGCAGATTAATGATAATGGGTCCAAACTTTTCCACGAAGAGAGTTTTAGGATGAGATCCTCACACACTTCTCCTGGTCCACCAGGTCCAGAAGATCCAGGTGTCCAGGTCTTTGGACCTGGTTTCATAGACCGGAAGTGATGAGGTGAGTGGAGGACATGAGGTTCTGATCTGGTTGTGTAATGCAGGATAAATCCCTGCAGCTTTAGGCTGCCTGGCTCAGGTCTGCCCGGCTAATTATAGCCTGATCCTGGGACATCCACGGGACACGCGCCACCTCCCCCACAGTGCCAGCACTGACGAGGCCTGCCTGGGTCCTACTGAATCTACCTGGGTCTGCCACGGCTCTGTTAGGGACCCACTACGCCAAAAGTCTTTAACAAAAAAAAAAAAAAAAAAAAAGAAATCTAGAGTTCATTAAGTTCATGAACTCCCTGGTTTCCTGGTTTCTTTGTCTTTCTTGTACAGGTTCTTGCCTGGTTTCCGGGTCCTTGTACTAAAGCAGGTTTCTGGTTCTTACCTGAGCAGGTGAAGGCCGGGTCCTGCAGCCTAGTTGCCCGGTGTCACGGCTCCGGTGTGGCTGGGTGGACGGTGTGCATGGTGGCCTGGAGGGATGAGAGTGAAGCCGGTCCTACAGAACTGTGACGAGAGCATAAAGAGATGAGAGGAGATAATTGGATTGAGGAGAGCTCAGCAGGTCCTCCTCCTACTCCTTCTTTACCTCCCTCCAGCAGGTGGCCAGAGGACTGCAGACCAGACCTGGAGGCCTCATGCTCCCTTCCTACCAGTTGCTGCATTTTATTTCAGGAAAAGCTGTTTGGTCCCTGTTAAGATTTGGTCTTAAAAAGATTGTTTTTGTTTGAAGAGAACGAGCCATGAGGACATAACGAAGCCCGAGGCGAGCTACCTCGTTACCTCACTGTGTAATCTGTCCTAAAGGTCAGAACCACAGTCAAAAAAATAAATTTAAAAACCACAGGTTCTTTTAACGGGGCTGCTGTTGCTGTTTTTAATTTTCTATTTTCCTCACTTGACGTTCTAGTGCAGTCTTTAAGAAAACGAATCAGGAGAACAATCAGAGAACGTCATCAGCCTCCCCCGCCCCCCGCCTCCCTCTCTACTCCCAGCTGTCCTGATTGACCTTCCCTGGACATTCTACCGCCCCACGGCATGGTGGTGGAGTGGTTAGCACACTGGCATCACAGCAAGAAGGTCAGGGTTCAAGGTTTGAATCACTGGTCTCTCTGTGTGTAGTTTACATGTTCTACCTGTGTATGTGTGGGTTTTCTCTGGTTTCCTCCAAAAACATACATCTTAGGTTGATTGGCTGCTATGAAATTAATTTAATTCAGTCATAACTTTATTTGTCCGTTAAGAACTTTGTTTACAGCCAGAGCTCAGAGACAAACACAGACAAATGCATAAAAACCACATTCATTAAAAACATCATAAAACAATAAAATATAAATAAATAAAATAAAAATTACTCCTAAGAATGAGTGTGAATGACCCCACGACAGACTGGTGACCTGTCCAATGTGTACCCTGCCTCTCAAATGATTCTGTCGGGATAGGCTCCAGAGCCCCCGCCACCCTGTTAGGGATTGGCAGTTCAGAAGATGAATGAATTAAATAAATAAGAATATTTTAATCTTTTTTTTTTTGGTTTAGAGTGAAAGTAAATATTTCTAAGAAACACCAGGAGAGTTTTAAACAGTCCCTCCTTAATTTGATGATGTTGTGACTATTAAAACAAACCCACAGTATGTGAGGCTGTGAGGCTGTGGGTCTGATCAGGTAGTCTTCAGCACGGGAGCGTCACAGGGACCAGTCCTCTCTTCTCTCTGACTCAAACATCTGTCACATCCAGATGTTCTCTGATGATGCAGACATCGTTGGGTGTGTCTGAAGGAAAGTAGTCCAGGTCTTTGTTGACTGGTGAGAACTCAATCACCTTCAGATCGAAGGAGATGGTGGTTCTGAATAAAGACCACCGTGACCCACCAGAACATCCTGAGACTTGATATTAAAGGGTGGGTGTCTCCAGATACCTGGTGTTCACAACAAACTGGACCGTGTCCTCCACCTCCTGAGGAGGACTCTGATAAAGAGCTTTCTATATGGTGTCCTGCTGGTGGGGGGGAATAACGGAGAGGGACAAGCTGGTCAGGAGATCTGTCCTGGACTGATCTTTAGACTCTGTAGATCAGAGGAGGAGGGTCATCAAGCTGCAGGGGATCTGTATCAAACCCCTCACACACTCTGTGTGAACCAGCTCGTTCAGCCACAGGCTGCTTCACCCACAGTTTAAAAAGGAGCTACGGGGGTCTTTTATATCGTTCATAGTGAGATCATTTAATCTGTGACTGAAAAGAAAAAGAGTTTTCATCATTTATTCCAAACTACCTTCAAGTGAGAGGCAGGATACACACCCTGTTCATTCCTCGGTGTTACAGCCAATTTGCCTAACATGCATGTTTTTGGAGGTGGGAGAAAACACATGTACAATGAGGAGAACATGTACACTGCACACAGAAAGACCAGTGTTTCAAGCCTCACCCCCACTCCAGGACTCGAACCCCCAACCTTCTTGCTGCGAGGCCTCAGTTCTGACCCATTTCAACCCTTTAAAAAAGTCTTTTTATTCTTATTCTTTGTGATTTTCTTGTTTATTTTAATCCTGCTCTTTATGAAAAGTTGAGTTTGAAAAATGTTTTTTAGAAATAAAGTGGATTCATAACGTGAGGCTGAAAGACCGGGGCTCCCCTTCGTGTGTGAGGCTGAAAGACCGGGGCTCCCCTTCGTGTGTGAGGCTGAAAGACCGGGGCTCCCCTTCGTGTGTGAGGCTGAAAGACCGGGGCTCCCCTTCGTGTGTGAGGTTTAAAGACCGGGGCTCCCCTTCGTGTGTGAGGTTTAAAGACCGGGGCTCCCCTTCGTGTGTGAGGTTTAAAGACCGGGGCTCCCCTTCGTGTGTGAGGTTTAAAGACCGGGGCTCCCATTCGTGTGTGAGGTTTAAAGACCGGGGCTCCCCTTCGTGTGTGAGGTTTAAAGACCGGGGCTCCCAGATTCTTTCTTCATCAGATAAAATTCAAAGGAAGTTGTTTCTAAAGATGTCAGTAAACATCAGGAAGTTAGAAGATGGTGCAACCCTCTCAGTGAGTCATGCAGAGACGGGAGAGGGGGGCGAGGGGACAACATGAACCTGTAGAGAGGACAGGAAGCTGTGGTTTTTGTGGTGATTAGATCAGAGGTGTTTAAATTCAAATGAATCGTAGGAGAGAGTTTTTGTTTCCTGTGTGATCTGACACTGGTCCCACTACAAACACACACTGGCACACCTGCTGGTTTCCCTGTGGTTCTGATCCAGACCATAATACACACACAGACTAGTTCAATAAAAGAGGAACTCACTCATTATCAGAAGAAAATAGCTTAAAAAAGAAAACATTTCTCTTCATGTTGGAAAAATGGTTTTTATTTGAAACATAAAAAAGATGGAGGATAAATTGATGAATGAATTACAAACATGAACAAATTTAAAGACATAAATCACACCAAAAAAAAGTAAATTAAACACGTCACTGGTTAGAATGTGGGTAGCTTATGGGGGAAAGAAGCTGGGCACACTGTGTGATACCAGAAGGAACCCCCATCCAGCCGATCAGGAGAACGGGTCCATACCTGAAAACTCATCCGACCGTCTGATTACTGGTCGGAGCAGCTAACGTCTCCTCGTGAGCTTCTGTCCAGAAAGACACTGAGACGCACCGTTAAGAGGACATTCATGATCTTAAAACTCATACGATCTGAAATCAGGTGAAAATTCAGGCTGAAAATCACACAGTGTTTCCTCAGCTTCACTGATCATTTCATACCAGTACTCTCTGGATAGTTTATAGATCATACTGGCCTCTGGGGGAGGGTACCGTAACGCCCGATTTCACAATAAAGTAGAAAAGTCTTCTTTGTGTCTTCTGGACGGAGGGTTTGATGATCGAGACGTTTCAACTTCAAACCAGAAATCATTTTTAACCAAATTTATTTGATCAGATTGAAAATGATTCTGATGGAAGTGGAAACGTCTCGATCATTAAACACACCGTCCAGAAGAAACAAAGAAGACTTTGATGAGTTACTTCTGGACGAATGAGGGACGACACCGACTGATTCTACCTAAAATTACACTTTACTAAGTTCCTCCTCTTTGAAAAACAAAATAGAAGATGAAGTCTAATCAGTATGGATCTAAATAACCAGTACCCAATTAATCCAGTCCGAACTGAGGGTAACGTTACTGCTTCTTTTGTTAAACACTTGTATCCTGGACAGACTCGTGTTTGTGGGTCAGACGGTGTCGGTGTGGAGGCGGCTGGGGTCGGGTAGAGTCCCAGCATCGTTGGTGGACTGTGCCGCCCTGTAGGAGGTGGACCTGGTGCTGTAGCTGTCGAGGGGGAAATGGACCTTAAGACAGGGGATTCTGGAGGCGATGAGTCTCCTGAAGTGACTCTGAAACTTCTTCCCCAGGAAGGTGTAGAAGACGGGGCTGATGCAGCAGTACATGTACGCCATGTTCCTGGTGATGTAGAAAGCAAAGTCCAGGCTGTACTCCTCCTCGCACGTGGAGTTACCGGTCTGTGTGAGACGCACGGCTCGCAGGAGGACGACCACGTTGTACGGCGTCCAACAGATGAAGAAGGTGAAGACGATGATGAAGATGAGCTTGACGGCTCGGCACTTTTCTGCCATGCGCGTGGCTAAGACGCGCACGGCGATGCGGCTGTAGCAATACATGACCATGGTGAGCGGGACCAGGAAGAAAAGCAGGAACTGCTGGTAGTAGGTCACCAAACTCCAACGTTTCATCACCTCCCCAGAAAAACCAGTCTCCTCACACACCATCCCGTTCTGCGGGTCGTTCCAGACATCCCGGAGAACCAGCTCCTTTACGCTCGCCACCACACTGACCACCCAAACCACCACCGAAGCAACGATAGCATAACGCTTACGGCGGGTTTTGGCGGCCGTCACAGCGTGCACCACGGCCAGGTAACGGTCGAACGTCATCAGAGTGAGGAAGAGGATGGAGCTGTAGAATCCGATGAAGTAAGCGCTGCTGACCAGCTTGCAGAGGAGGGGTCCGAACAGCCACTCAGACCAGTGGTACGCAGCCCAGAACGGCAGGCTGGAGGCGAACAGCAGGTTCGAGATGACCAGGCTCAGCAGGAATATGTTGGTCACCACACACAGATTCTCATAACAGAAGAGAATCAGCAGGACCAGACCGTTCCCACAGAAACTCAGGATGAAGTTAACGATGTAGAAAACAGGAAGGAATGTCGATCCGAACTCATTGACGGCATTTTTAGAGCAGAACTTCACCTCTTCGTCGCTGACGTAAGACGGATTTATTGAAGTCTGGTTATCATTAAAGAGATCCAAGAACAACTGGTACTGATCATCGTCCTCCATGGCCTTCTGCAGGAAAACAAACACAACGTTAGTCAGATCAATGTTACCGTGGCAATGCCCCGTCGTACCCCCATGTGGCTCTGCTCTATTTCATTTTCCCCCAAACAATCCCAGACGTTATCTCACGATTTGAGTGATGACAAATCAGAGAACAGAGATGACACAAGCGTCTGTCCTCCATGTTTGTAGTTCTGTATCAGAACATGCTACACGGTTCCCCAGGTTGAGAATTTAAAGACAGTGTTTAAAAAGTTTTGCCATAATTTGTGAATGGATTGCAGATGCTTTGGGCCTAACGTGTCTGCTGGCGCTGTTGTTCGAGCTTTCAGAAAAGCCGGCATCATTTCCGAGGAGCCACACGGTGAGGGGATTGCCGACTCTAATAGTGAAGAAAGTGAACCTGGGATGTTTGATGGAGAGTTAGGCAAGTGGTTCAATTCAGAAACGAAGGACTTTGATGGGTGACGATGTGATGACGATTGCTTGTGTGCAAGAAGACGCAGCTGAGTTCACGTGGACGTGTGGCGAGGTGGCCTGAGATGGAAGAAAGACCCGAGCAGTGGATCATCGAGGAGTGTATCGATTGTATAAAACCCACGCCCTCGGATCAGGTGTGTCTTATGTATGTACTAAATACATCAATGACAAACATGACTGAGACTGTGCCCTTTAATACGGTGGGCCTTATGTTTATGATTAAAAACCAACCCGCTCACCGTGAAGCAAGTGAAACCCAAAGCTGCGAGGTCAGACTGTTTCCATGAAGACAAAGTCTGAGGGATCAGGATACTGTTGTGCTGAACTTCTTTTTTTAATAAATACAAATAAAAGCTTTCACCGTGGTAACCGGGATCTATGTTCCTACCAACACCATGGAGCTCCGACTGGAGCCGTTGCTCCTCTGGGTCATGAGGAGGAAGACCGGGTGGTCTGGGTTTCTGGTTAGGACATGCTTGATGTATCTGCATCAGTCCTGGTTGATTCCTGTTTACTGACCTGTGGCCTGATTTTTACCCACTATTTAGGTTTTTTTAAGGAGGAGGGTCAAAGGACAGAAATACTCTGAGTTTTAGTTCAAGAACTAACAAATGTTTTGTCTTGTAACCGAGCCGGGTTACAGGGTTACTGGAGCCTATCCCAGCTGATCTAAAGAGAGAGGCAGGATACACCCTGAACATGCAAACTCCACACTGAAAGGACAGTGTTTCAAGCCTCGTCCTCAGCCAGGACTGTACTACCCAGTGAACCACTGTCCAGCCCTAATTAAGAAATGTTTGAATCTTAAAAGTAATTCTGTTTTTTTTTTTTTTAATTTACAGTGTGAAACTCGTTAAGACGACTGTGGTTCGGATTCAGACGAAGAAAAAAATTAATACCAGTTTGTAAATAAAGTGGCACAGGCTAAGATCCACTGATGGTTAATCTACTGAGTTCCAGCAGATAGAAACAAGAAATATGGATTCAAACTGTTTTAATCTCTTAAACTGTAAATGTTTAAAATGGAAAAAAAATGAAATAGACAGAAATACTCTGAGGTTTTTTTAATCTGGTTCAATCATTTTTAATCAATTTATAGAATAAAATCCTGTTGAGACATCTGGGGTGTGGCGGGATGCAAACACACACACAGACACACGCACACACACACACACACACACACGCACACAGACACACGCACACACACACACACACACAGACACAGACACACGCACACACACACAGACACACGCACACACACACACACATAGAGACACACACACAGACACACACATAGAGACACACACACACACACACAGACACACGCACACACACACACACACAGACACACGCACACACACACACACATAGAGACACACACACAGACACACACATAGAGACACACACACACACACACACACACACACACACACAGACACACGCACACACACACACACACACACACACAGACACACGCACACACACACACACACACACAGACACACGCACACACACACACACATAGAGACACACACACAGACACACACATAGAGACACACACACACACACACACACACAGACACACGCACACACACACACATAGAGACACACACACAGACACACACATAGAGACACACACACACACACAGAGACACACACACACACATAGAGACACACACACAGACACACACACACACACACACACACACACAGACACACGCACACACACACACACAGACACACGCACACACACACACATAGAGACACACACACAGACACACACACACACACACACACACACATAGAGACACACACACACACACACACACACACAGAGACACACACACACACACACACACACATAGAGACACACACACACACACACACAGAGACACACACACATACACACACACACACACACACACACACACACACACACACACACACACACACACACAGAGACACACACACACACACAGACAAAAAGACCCACTAAGACACAGAAAAAAGGAAGAAAAACTGCTGACAAAAAAGTTCCTCATTTGGTTTACCAGAAACATTCCTTCATTATTTTATTTTTTTATCTGTTCATTAAATCATCCACCTGGTCATCAGTCTGCCCGTCTGTCTGTCTGACTGCCTATAAATCCACCCGTTCATCCATCCATCCCTCCATCCACCTGTTCATCCATCCATCCCTCCATCCACCCGTTCATCCATCCATCCCTCCATCCATCCATCCATCCCTCCATCCATCCATCCATCCATCCATCCGTTCTTACCAGCAAGCAGCAGGTCTGATTCCAGCAGCAGTCGAACTGGACTGAGATCTGATCAAGTATGTACTTCCTCTTTGCACGCCCGAGTGAGCACGTTTGTGTGTGTGTGTGTGTGTGTGTGTATTACCAGAAATCCGTGTAGCGTTTGGCTCACTTCCTAAAACTAAGAAGACATTCTGAAAAGTAAAAGATGTGCAAATATTTTTACACTTTTGCACAACTTTTCAGATGATCGTCAAAACCAAACCTCCTCCTGAAACCAAAGACTTAAAAACACTCTTCAGATCGATTTGTTTTTTGGTCATTCGTTACATCTTGGCGGACTAGAACAGAGGTCATGGGTCTGTAGAAGACATGTTGAACACTGAAAACGGAAAAAATACAACTGTCATAAATATGTTTCATCTTCTGAGCCGCTTATCCCCATTTGGGATGTGGGGGTGCCAGAGCCTATCCTGGCTGAGGCAAGAGGCGGAATACACCCTGAACAGACACACACACACACACACACACACACACAACCATCCACAGACATTCCAACTCCTAGAGACAATTTCAAAGCGTCCAATCAAGCTAGCATGCATGATTGTGGAAGGTGGGAAGAAACCGGAGAAAGAGCCGGGCGCTGCGGGTTGCTCTCCACGATGGGATGAGTCCTATGACTCCCCCTACGGCAGCCCTCGGGTTATAAAGTACCACCCCACCACAATTTACTGTTTCATCAGGTGCATGAAGTTTAGACAAAACCAACAGACTGGTCGTTAAACTGAGGACCTCGATCAGACTCCATGCTTGTTTCTAAAGGGTGGGAGGAAACCAGAGAAAACCCACAAATACACACGAAGAACATGCAAACTCCACACAGAGAGGACAATATTTCAAGCCCCACCCCCATTCGACACTTGAACCCCTGACCTTCTTGCTGTGAGGCCAATGTACTAACCCACTGCACGGCACGTGGAACGGCACTCTGCTGCCCATCTACATTTCTGTTACCTAAAAAATATCAATTTTGTTTTATCTTCATTCGAGGATAATTTTTTACAATCAAAATACTTTTTTGTCAAATAAGACGTCAGTCAGTCATCTTCTTATCCGTCTGTCTCTTTCAGGGTTGCGGGGGGTGCCGGACGCCATCCAGGCTGATTTAAGGCGAAGGGCAGGGTACACCCCGAACAGGTCGCCAGTCTGTCGCGGGGCCACACACATACAACCATCCACACACACACACACACACACTCATTCCTAGGGGCAATTTGGCACCAACCAATCAACCTAGCATGCATGTCTTTGGAGGGTGGGAGGAAACCGGAGTACCCGGAGGAAACCCACACAAACATGGGGAGAACATGCAAACTCCACACAGATAGGACAGTGTTCCAAGCATCGTCCCCACCTGGGACTCGAACCCACAACCTTCTTGCTGTGAGGCCACTGTGCTACCCACTGCACCACCGTGCTGCCCCAAATAAGATGTGAAAAAAAAAAACCAAAACAAGACATGGCCTCCTCAAACGTATCAAAACTTTGAATCACCTGTAGAGTAACATTTTATACAACAACACTTCCATCAAGTTTCTTCTCAAAGGAAAGACCAGCGGCTCCAAACAACATGTCTCACCACAGGTTGGAATCAACTGATATTTATTAAAGATGGATAAATTAACACCTTAATTTATTGATTTAATCACATTCATTTCAAAGTGTCGGTGTGTTCGTTGATGGTTGCATCCTTCTGTCTTTACAGAATGGAGTCTGTACCGGGATAACTATCTGTTTGTGCTGACCATGAAGGAGTCGATGAAGAAGCTGCAGCTCCTATCAAACTTACTGCGGATGTGACAGGCGGTATGAGTCTGTACGATAAGATCATGATTTTACTCTTTATAACTTTATAATGTGTGTTTTTCACATTTTGCTAAGGATACCTGGGCGTCAGCCATTTTACGTATGTCAGCTATTTTAGAAATAAATAACCAACTGGTTACCAGAACATCCCTGCCTTGTCAGCTAATCACAGTTAGTTGCAGGACGTGACACACTGTTGGGTGGACTTTTTACCCTTTTGATTAACTCATTCTTCAGACTGATTAACTCATTCTTCAGACACCTGTGAGTGTCCTTATGTAAACTGTGACCTATTTACTCTAATAAAAGGATGCAGCCAGGGTGAGATGATTGAGAGAAGCTTGTAGAAGCCAAGCAGAGTAAGTCTCTGATTCTTCTCATCTCTCCCCCGCTGCAGTGAGGAAAAGCGCTTGTTTCCTTGTGTGAGATTAATTGTTGGTTATGATACTGAATGAAGCCTTTTTTTAGACCCGACAGAGTCATAAGAGGAGCAGTGTCAGACTGACTTCTCTGCTGTTTCCGAGTCTTCGTAGCCTCGCGCCGGATCTCTCTGTTCTCCTCGGCCTGCTTGATACTGATTTTGACATTTGCACGCCACCTGTAGCGGTTAGACGTAACTGATTTGAAATCTGCTGTATTGATGTTGCACGACTTCAGATCCCTCTTGCAGACATCTTTGTAGCACAGGGCAGGTCGTCCAGTTGGCTGCGTTACCTTGGTGAGCTCCCTATAGAGGATGTCCTTTGAAATGCAACCATCGTCCATCCTGCATACATAGCCTAGCCAGCGCAGGCGCCTCTAGGAGGGGATGGTGATCATACTGGACATGCTCGTCTGTGTTGGATACTCGATCCTGCCAGGTGATGCCGAGGAGACGTCTACGGTTACGCAGGATGAAGGTATTTAGTCTTCATTCTTGATGGTAAACAGTGTCTAATCTTCACTGTCGTACAGTAGGGTGCTCAGCACACACGCTTGTATCAGGATCCCCTCATCGGCCCCCAGAGGGAGCCCTGGACCTTCCCTCATCACCCCGATTAGGGACACCTGAGGGGGATTAGTCTGATGACACTCACCTGTGACAGTCTACCTGCTGGCCATTTAAAGGCAAACCCCCCAGGCTTCCATGTCGGGTCATCGTCATCCTTCCCAGCCAGGTCATCCCTCCCAGCCAGGTCATCCCTCCCAGCCAGGTCATCCCTCCTGGCTGCATGACCAAGTTTAGTTTTAAACTCTTATTTTTTTGGACTTGAAGACATTCGTTGTTGCTTTGCCTGACGTTAAGCTCGATGTCCACCCTCCCCTCAGCTCGATAGGTTGTTGGAGATAAGTGAACTTGTCCACCACCTCCAAGGTGTGACAGTGGGAGTGGTCCTGACGTCCTGACACATGATGTGTGTGTAAATGAACTAGAAACACACACTTTTATCTGTTTGGTTTGTTACACAAGCCTTAGTTTTTATTCCATTAATGAGTTTAACGAGGCCACCTTCATTCACACGCTTAGTGACGCTTTGTTTTTATTTAAACAAAGATCAAACACAACAACAACAAAAGTAGAACAACATTTTTCGGTGTTAAACTTACATGTTAAATAAAGACATTAAATCTAGTGTTTTAGTGCTCCTCTTGTCGGGGTGTTTGATCGTTTTCATGCTCTGTTTGACGTCATTAAAATGTTCGGTGTGATTTCTAAATGTCCATTTTTAATGTTTCAATTGCGTAAAAATGAGTCACTCTTTTCTCATTATTCTGGGAATTACGCGGCCCGTCTTCAGTGTCCGACGTGAGTCACGCTGGACGAATAGTTTCACTACTTTAAGTTCAGGATTTTTTTTTTAATTCACCAACAGATCAACGTGTCAAACACAGAGTTGCCATGGTGACCATCTTTAAACCTAATACCTTTACATATGCATCACATCAATAGCATGGTTCATGTATGGAGTTCTACAGGCGTGGTTTGGGCGGGATGGAGATCAAGTTGGTTCATCCTTAAGATTTGTTGCAGGTGTGATTTATGAAGCTCACGATGTGTGAAGATTAATGATGGTTTTAATAAATTATAAGTGTCTGTTATGTAAACACAGCCATAACGCTGCTCAGCCAAAAAGTGAATGAGGACCCTGATGTTTAAACAGCGAGCACACTGTACGCAGTCCAATTAGACGTCTGATCTACAGCCCTGCCCACCACCTTACATCCTGCCCTCCCAGCCACGTCTCACACTCAGAATAATCCTCAGATCTTTACGATATTTGTGTAAAAATGTATTTTTGTCAGAAAAAAAAGGAAAGCTTTAATGATCATGATGAGAACATCAGGTGTAGCAGAGCTGCTGGATCCTTTCGGCCACTTTCAGGCAGTGCAGTATCCTGCATCTCTCTGCCTGAAGCTCCTCCGCAGAAACCTTGCCCGCTAGTTTAGCTGAGAACCGGATCATGTCCTGCATGAAGAGTCCCACGGCTCCCCGTGGAGCCGCGGGGAGGTGGCTCAGCGTCCCGCTGTCAAAGACAAAGTGGATCTTCTTGGCCCTGGGCAGGTTGTTCTCTCGTTCCTCCACCCATGTGAGAGGTCTGCAAGGAGAAGGCGACGTGTTAGACGGTGAGGAGACGTGATCCAGTTTCACTTTGATGTTGAAAAGTTCTCTAAATTACACTGTGGTCATGTCCGGTGTTCGGTCGCTCATCACGACAGCTCAACCTATCGATCCAAGCTGCTTTGTCAAAACGTGCCACCGTGTACCCAATGAGAGGAGCGGTAGCGTGGGTAACCTAGTATGAGACATGGTCCTGCTCTGATAGAAAACACCAGCTTACTCTTTTTTTTTTTACGTACTGTGTTCATCCCTCAAATAAAAATAATTCTAGCTGATTGCACCGCAGCAGGCAGCCAGGACAGCACCGATGTTAGGGGTCTGGGGTTAAGTGTCTTACCCAAGGACACCTAGACATGAACTCAGTGGGATTCGAACCAGCTTCTCCCGGTCCATGAGTGAACGAACATTCTACCACTGAGCTATCGCCTCCTCCCTTTAGAATCATCATAGGTTTCATTCCTCCACATTAATTCATCAGATGATGCTACAGCAGAAAGATTATATCCAAAAACAATGAGTTACATTAACACAGCAGCTCTGAGGCTCCACACGGGGAGCTCAGTTTGACAGATATTGTGTCATAAGGGCAGAGTTTGGTTGCATCATGGGCATGTGCAGAAGTGCAGAGTCGCCCATTTAAATGTAGAGAGATGATCTTTAATCTGTAAACCAACTGGAAGTGAGGTTCTAAGAACAGGGAAGTTTTTACTCTGGTTAGTCTAGTTATTATTAATTCAGAAATTCCGAGATGCTGGAAGAGGAAATACAAAGAAAATACTGGGTATGCTGGTTTAGAACTGGTATAACGGTCTCACCTGTTGTTGGCGGTCAGCAGGTTGGCTGTCATCTTTGAGTAGCCGCGTGAAGCGTCCTCCTCCAGCGTGGCCGCAGACACCGTCACCTCACCGAACAGGTCCACCAGCCAGGTGAGACGGGCGATGCCGCTGAAGGCCAGGAAGCCGAAACCTGGTTTCAGAGCTCCTCCTGTGCCGGTTCCAAAACAGAACACATTCAGATCCCGTTCAGTCAGAAAAAATCAGCCTGATTAACGAACAAGCAGTGAGGCCAGAATAATACGAAGTATTTAAAGCTGCGAGGAAACAATTAGAAAGCAGCATAAATGCAGGAAGTAGCGCTTCATTTTTTTGTTGTAGTTTGAAGAGCTGAGCTCCTTCATGTGGAGTCTTCATGGATGTGTGGAGCTGAGCTCCTTCATGTGGAGTCTTCATGGATGTGTGGAGCTGAGCTCCTTCATGTGGAGTCTTCATGGACGTGTGGAGCTGAGCTCCTTCATGTGGAGTCTTCATGGACGTGTGCAGAGGTGTCAAAAGTACCAACATTTTCTACCCAAGTAGAAGTATAAATACCGAGTTAAAAAACTACTTTAGTAAAAGTAGAAGTATCAACTCAAGTTTTCTACTTAAGTAAAAGTAAAAAGTAACCTATTTTAAAACTACTTCAAGTAAAAAAAGTAAAAGTAATTTTCAGAAAAAAAGGAATATTGTTAACAAAAGCGTATGAACATATTTTTTAACTATTATCACATACTTTAAGGAGCAGAAAATATGATAATAAATCAAAGTGTTTTGGTGTTAAACTTTATGAATCAGAAACATTTATTTCTTATAATCTTTATTGGAAATCGATTAATGAACACAATCAAATGTATTAACATAAGCAGGGCATTATGTAACGTCCCTTCAGCTACCAAGCTTCACTCTGCATCACCTAATTTAACCAACTTCAAGACACAAACACACTCAATGTAAAAAAAAAAATAAATGAAAAAGAAATGACCAAAAGGCTTTTTTAAGCCTTGAAGGCAGCTAGTTTTCAAAGTTCTTTGAGGCAATACTGAATAGTTGATAAGGTTGGGAGTGCCACATACAGCCTGCGTGACACCTGGAACCAGCGTTGCCGGGTGGGAGGTGCTGTATTATCGTACTAATGACGTAAAATTATCGTATTTTACAAAAAATATCGTACACCCAGTAAAACCACGCCCATTGACAAAATAACACCCTTTACATGCACTCGTAAGGCAGTGGGAGTGAAGGAAACACACAGGAGGCAAAATCCTTGGATTCTTTTTCTAAAATTTTAAGAACTGTAAAAATGAAAAAATAACCAGGGAAATAAGATTTTAAAAAACCAGTAGGGGCGGGACCTAGGAGACGGTTTATATAAATTTATATGTATACATATCTACATATATGTGTACATATAAGGTTTTTTTAAATGTTAACCCAAACATCTACATGATACAAAATCTAAGCGATGTGTAGTTTTAATCTCCTCAGTCAGTCTTTATAAACTAATCAATAACATTTTGGATGCTTTTAAGCACAAATACTTCATCCACTACTATTTATGGATTAATCAGTTCAATTAGGTTTGTTTCTAAAGATAAAATAGTGCGTCACAGATCAAAGTTATTTTTATAAAAATACCATCTACAACATTTTTAGCAAAGACGTTTACAATAACCGCAGCCTCAAAATAATAATAATAATAATAAAACATTTCTTTGCTGTTTTTTTTTTTTTTTTTTTTTAAAAACTGATAATTCAATCAAAGTTCAGTGTTGCAGCATCAGAAACACTTTGATTTCCGAGCCCGCATCAAGTCTCAAACACGGAAATTAACTTCTTAACGTTCCTGGCTGCTCTTTAAAAGTTTGTGGGCGGGGCT
This sequence comes from Neostethus bicornis, assembly GCA_902685375.1. Taxonomy (NCBI): domain Eukaryota; kingdom Metazoa; phylum Chordata; class Actinopteri; order Atheriniformes; family Phallostethidae; genus Neostethus; species Neostethus bicornis. The sequence continues at coordinate 3,319,777 of CACRXE010000006.1, read as the reverse complement.
ACTCGCCCCAAAGTAATGATTGACTGGACCTTTCAGCCAATCATTCTTCTGTTACTTTGTTTGATGCATTCAGGGTTCAAAAAAAAAAAAAAAAAACTCCGACAAACAGTCGCGGCTGTTTAATGGTGACAAAATGGAGAAAGTAGCAACTACTTTTTATAAAATTAACGAAGTAAAAGTACAGATAACTGCATAAAAAAGTAGTGAGTAAAAGTAAAAAGTAGACAAAAAAATAATTACTTCGTTAAAGTAAAGATAACGAGATTTTCTACTTGAGTAAGGTAACGAAGTAGTCTTACTTCGCTACTTGACACCTCTGGACGTGTGGAGCTGAGCTCCTTCATGTGGAGTCTTCATGGACGTGTGGAGCTGAGCTCCTTCATGTGGAGTCTTCATGGACGTGTGGAGCTGAGCTCCTTCATGTGGAGTCTTCATGGACGTGTGGAGCTGAGCTCCTTCACGTGGAGTCTTCATGGACGTGTGGAGCTGAGCTCCTTCACGTGGAGTCTTCATGAACGTGTGGAGCTGAGCTCCTTCATGTGGAGTCTTCATGGACGTGTGGAGCTGAGCTCCTTCATGTGGAGTCTTCATGGACGTGTGGACATGTGGAGCTGAGCTCCTTCACGTGGAGTCTTCATGGACGTGTGGAGCTGAGCTCCTTCATGTGGAGTCTTCATGGACGTGTGGAGCTGAGCTCCTTCATGTGGAGTCTTTATGGACGTGTGGAGCTGAGCTCCTTCATGTGGAGTCTTCATGGACGTGTGGAGCTGAGCTCCTTCACGTGGAGTCTTTATGGACGTGTGGAGCTGAGCTCCTTCATGTGGAGTCTTCATGGACGTGTGGAGCTGAGCTCCTTCATGTGGAGTCTTCATGGACGTGTGGAGCTGAGCTCCTTCATGTGGAGTCTTCATGAACGTGTGGAACTGAGCTCCTTTATGTGGAGTCTTCATGGACGTGTGGAGCTGAGCTCCTTCACGTGGAGTCTTCATGGACGTGTGGAGCTGAGCTCCTTCATGTGGAGTCTTCGTGGACGTGTGGAGCTGAGCTCCTTCATGTGGAGTCTTCGTGGACGTGTGGAGCTGAGCTCCTTCATGTGGAGTCTTCGTGGACGTGTGGAGCTGAGCTCCTTCACGTGGAGTCTTCATGGACGTGTGGAGCTGAGCTCCTTCATGTGGAGTCTTCATGGACGTGTGGAGCTGAGCTCCTTCATGTGGAGTCTTCATGGACGTGTGGAGCTGAGCTCCTTCATGTGGAGTCTTCATGGACGTGTGGAGCTGAGCTCCATCATGTGGAGTCTTCATGGACGTGTGGAGCTGAGCTCCTTCATGTGGAGTCTTCATGGACGTGTGGAGCTGAGCTCCTTCATGTGGAGTCTTCATGGACGTGTGGAGCTGAGCTCCTTCACGTGGAGTCTTCATGGACGTGTGGAGCTGAGCTCCTTCATGTGGAGTCTTCATGGACGTGTGGAGCTGAGCTCCTTCATGTGGAGTCTTCATGGACGTGTGGAGCTGAGCTCCTTCATGTGGAGTCTTCATGGACGTGTGGAGCTGAGCTCCTTCATGTGGAGTCTTCATGGACGTGTGGAGCTGAGCTCCTTCATGTGGAGTCTTCATGGACGTGTGGAGCTGAGCTCCTTCATGTGGAGTCTTCATGGACGTGTGGAGCTGAGCTCCTTCATGTGGAGTCTTCATGGACGTGTGGAGCTGAGCTCCTTCATGTGGAGGCTTCATGGACGTGAGGAGCTGAGATCCTTCACGTGGAGTCTTCATGGACGTGTGGAGCTGAGCTCCTTCATGTGGAGTCTTCATGGACGTGTGGAGCTGAGCTCCTTCACGTGGAGTCTTCATGGACGTGTGGAGCTGAGCTCCTTCACGTGGAGTCTTCATGGACGTGTGGAGCTGAGCTCCTTCATGTGGAGTCTTCATGGACGTGTGGAGCTGAGCTCCTTCATGTGGAGTCTTCATGGACGTGTGGAGCTGAGCTCCTTCATGTGGAGTCTTCATGGACGTGTGGAGCTGAGCTCCTTCATGTGGAGTCTTCATGGACGTGTGGAGCTGAGCTCCTTCATGTGGAGTCTTCATGGACGTGTGGAGCTGAGCTCCTTCATGTGGAGTCTTCATGGACGTGTGGAGCTGAGCTCCTTCATGTGGAGTCTTCATGGACGTGTGGAGCTGAGCTCCTTCATGTGGAGTCTTCATGGACGTGTGGAGCTGAGCTCCTTCATGTGGAGTCTTCATGGACGTGTGGAGCTGAGCTCCTTCATGTGGAGTCTTCATG
>CACRXE010000006.1:3275000-3312500 GCA_902685375.1 Neostethus bicornis | reverse complement strand
CTGCCTGCTGCGGTGCAATGCAGCAAAGTAATTTCCCCTCATGCAGCTACTAAAGGAAATCTTCTTCGAGCACCAGTTAGCATCGATGAAAATAGTCATTAAGATGGCGTCAGCTGCTAAGGTGTAGCACCAAAACAAGAACTGGAAGACTTGAATAAAAACGCTAATGTTTTAAATACTTGTTTACAGGATATGTCTTTATTTAAAAATGGCTTTTTCTCTCGTTCTTTTTGACTTTCTCTGCTTTTTCTTCTTCTTCTAAAGCAGTGTTTTCTTTTGAGCAGCTGCTAATCCAACCGGACACAAGGCGTATCTAATGCAAGATGCAGAGACAATTCCTGGCTAGGTGAGGGAGAGCTCACATCTTCCTCCCAGTCAGGATCACACCTGTTACAGGCCGTATCAGACCACACGGAAAGAACACGCCACCAACATGCTGACCAGAGTCCATTTAAAACCTTCCTGGTATGGGTTTCCTACCTTTGTTCTGGGCCAGGTCCCAAAGTTCCACTGCAGCCCTGTATGACATGGTCATAGGATACTCCACACACACATGTTTTCCTTTGCTCAGGAACATTCTGGAGAGACAGACCAGAACTTTAGGTCCAAGTTTAGACAAGCAGCATAATTTATGAGGTGTGTTTAATTTCTAATTTTTGAGTATGCTGACTTCTACCCAAACCAGATGGCGGAGTGTGGGGACTTTAGTGATTTTTCTCAAAGTCAGTGAGCAAAATCCAATTAGCAACGATGCTAATGTCATGCAAATGAAATTTAACTACAGTAACTCTTTTTACGCAACACTGAATTGATAAATTATACCTGTGATAGATCTCACCTGGCTGGTGGACCTGTTCGGTGAGATGACGGTGTCTACGCTGGAGAAGGACGCTACACAGAGATGACAGCCAACCTGCTGACCGCCAACAACAGGTGAGACCGCCGTCCCAGTTCTAAACCAGCATACCCAGTATTTATACCCAGACTTTCCCGATCAGTAAAAACTAAACTAACCAGAGTAAAAACTTCCCTGTTCTTAGAACTTTGTTGTCAGAAAAAATAAACAGAAACTTAATGGATTAAAGATTATAGACCATTCATGTTTATGGGACGGAGCAGATGGTCTTCATCCACACAGAGGGGCTTGAGTTCCCCACACAGGCAACACGTTTCTCTATTTGGTCACTCAGGTTTAACTGTTTATCATCTCCATAACAGATGACTATGTTTACTAAGAGCAGCGTGTGAACTGAAAATAGAATGAGTCCAACAACCACACCCTGTGGAACGCCAAGTCTAACTTATGAGGAAAAAAAAGGTAATATTTATTTAAACAGACACAGTGCTCAGATAAGAAGGATTTAAACCAGTAACACATTCTAATTCTGGATTAATAACCGTACTCTATAGTGGTGAAGTCTGTACCAAGGTCTCCTGGGACCAGGATGGAGATCAGAGGTCTCATTTATTTAGAACTGTGTAGATTTTTGGGATGAGCAGTGATCCTCACGCCACGCAAACGTGTGATTTATCAAAACCACTGTAACTCTTTTCACGTAACATGAGCTTCATAGACCCCACCTGCAAAAAAATCTCAGGTGTAAACCATCTCGATCCCGCCCCAATAGCTCTAGAACAGATCATAAAAATGATCCAATGCTTGTTATGGTCCTCAAGTGAGCCGGGGGCATCTGAGATTACTCCTAAACAATGGTGAGGTGAGTCAGCTGTCATGGTGACGCCTCCACAAGTGAAAGAGAGTGGAAGATGGTCGCCATGACAACTGATTGACTTTGTTCGACTCTGTCACTTCCATAAATTGCTCGATTTGTGTAGAAGTCAGTGTGTACTCAGATCAGTAAACCAGACCATCCAGTTTAGAGATGCCCATCTGTAGACCTGCGCCTGACAGATGGGTGTGGTGCAGAGGGAAGGGGCACAGTGCAGACAACTGGCAGGGGTACTTACCTGACGCTTTCCTCGTGGTTCTGATTTTCAGTGCAAATGAAGGCAACCTGGACATTCTCGCTTTGCAAGGCCTCGTCCACTGACATCTGGGCCACGCCCTGCTCCGCCCCCATGTTCCTCCTGAATCATTACAGAGAGGTGGTGAAACCGATTCTGTATGACTTGGTACACAACAACCTCCCTGCTCCAGACCTGGACCCACCAACACATTCATTCATCTTCTGAAACGTCCATCCGTAACAGAGTTGCAGGGGGTACCAGAGCCTATCCTGGCTGATTCAAGGCTAGAGGCCTGTTTCAAGTATCCACCAAGGAGAATATTTCCCTCCAGTGCACCAAGTGGCTGTCCTGGGTCCACACCTTCCATATGGTATGTAAGTCACATCCCATCATATCTACCCAACGGAAGCTCATTTTTTTTCTAATTAATTGCACTACTTTTTCAAATTTAAGTATCTCAGGGTTTTGTTCACAGTGGGGGAAGGATGGAGCAGGAGATCATCAGAGCGGTGCAGCGTCTGCAACAATCAGGACACTGCATCGGTCCTTCGAGGTAAGGAAAAAAAGAGCCGAAAAGCAAAAGTAAAGATTTAACAGTCAATCTACGTTCCTACCCTCACCATGGTAACCAGGATCTATGTTCCTACCCTCACCATGGTGAGGGTAGGAACGTAGATCCTGGTTGCCATGGTGAGGGTAGGAACATAGATCCTGGTTACCATGGTGAGGGTAGGAGCGTAGATCCTGGTTACCATGGTGAGGGTAGGAGCGTAGATCCTGGTTACCATGGTGAGGGTAGGAGCGTAGATCCTGGTTGCCATGGTGAGGGTAGGAGCGTAGATCCTGTTTACCATGGTGAGGGTAGGAACGTAGATCCTGGTTGCCATGGTGAGGGTAGGAGCGTAGATCCTGGTTACCATGGTGAGGGTAGGAACATAGATCCTGGTTACCATGGTGAGGGTAGGAGCGTAGACCCTGGTTACCATGGTGAGGGTAGGAGCGTAGATCCTGGTTACCATGGTGAGGGTAGGAGCGTAGATCCTGGTTACCATGGTGAGGGTAGGAACGTAGATCGACTTGTAAATGGAGAGCTTTGCTTTTCGGCTCAGCTCTTTCTTTACCACGACGGACCGATGCAGCGTCCTAGTTATTGCTGACGCCGCACCGAACAGTCTAGTCTGTCTATCTCCTGCTCCATTCTTCCCCCAGTCGTGAACAAGACCCTGAGATACTTAAACTCCTCCACTTGGGGCAGGACTCCGTTCATGACCTACAGGGGTCATTCCACCCTTTTCTGGGAGAGGACCATGGTCACACACCCTTCACACCTACCTAGTAAAGTATTGTTATTTCTTTAAATAAACATCTGTTTTACAGCTGCTGCTTTGCTTTTAGCAGCATTTTAAGTTTTTATATAAGAACAGTTTCCATGGTGACCATAAAAAAAACCATTGTGTGTTTCTATGGAACTAAAAACTTTGTTCAAATAAAATATGTTTTTCTTCAGGTTTAATTTGTGGTAAAAATAATAAGTATTTTTTACCTTCAGGTTTGTTTGTAAACATTAACTGATGGAGTGTAACTGAAGGCCACACCCCTCCGACCCTCCCTCACCTGGACAGGAAGCCCCTGATGCAGATCTCTCCATGCATCCTAGGATCTGGTCCCAGCAAGTCTCTGATCCGGACCCGGCCGGCCGTCCCCATGCCAACCACCACAGCCCCCCACATGTTGTCACACAGCCAGTGCTCCTGGAGGTTTATTACATCACAGCAGCAACGGTTAGGAAACAAGCAGGAAGTGACGTCACTCCAAATGACCTTAAACCTAATTGTTTATGTATTTTTTATTTCAATATTTTATCTAAAGTTTGAATCCTTTATTTAATCACATAAAACATTTTATTCTAAATTGAAACGTTTTATTGAAAATGTTTTTTTAAATGTCAGAAATTACGTTTTGTTTTTTTAAGAAAGGTTTTATCATGAAGTAATATCCATCATGTCCAGCAGAGGACAGTAAACACAGTAAAAACCCAGAAGAAGAATGAAAAAGCTAGTGCTATTAGCACCGTGCTAATACATTAAAAACCATACAGAAGAAGTTAAACATGGATTTTTACTCTATTTAAATCATCTTCTGAGGAAAAAAACCCGGTAAGAAAATAATCTCGATTAATGACGTCATTCTATGTTAAAATACTGGTGTTTATTAAGATTTTTTTATTATTATTTTAACATAATACATTACAGCTATGTGCATCACTTAAATCCTTCCCCCTCAAACACGTGAAAAACATTCCACATGGAATTTTTTTGTTTTTATTTGTTAAACAAAATGAACATTGTTTTTAATGGAAGTTTATTTGTTCCATCAACTCAAAGTGTTTTACAAGAAAAAAACCCATTAAAACACAATTTAAAGATAAAAAGAGTTTTTAATATTGAGTGTAGATTTAAACACTGTGACAATGTCACTGGTCCCAGAGGTTCACAGAGTTCTTGATGGTTCAGGAGACACCTGTGGGCATACCAGGTCTTCTATGCCTGATCCCGTCAGACCTCAGAAGCTGGGCAGTACGTGGATAGGAGACCCCTGAGACCCCTGGTGCCATGGTGGGAAGGCCATTGTGCAGAAATAACACTGTGTTCCTGGACAAGGCACGTCACCCACGTTGCCTAGTCTGGATGGTGTGTGTGTGATTGGTTGGTGATGGTCAGTCTGGATCTGGTGTGTGTGTGATTGGTTGGTGATGATCAGTCTGGATCTGGTGTGTGATTGGTTGGTGATGATCAGTCTGGATCTGGTGTGTGATTGGATGGTGATGATCAGTCTGGATCTGGTGTGTGTGTGATTGGTTGGTCATGGTCAGTCTGGATCTGGTGTGTGTGTGTGATTGGTTGGTGATGATCAGTCTGGATCTGGTGTGTGTGCGATTGGTTGGTGATGGTCAGCCTGGATGTGTGTGTGATTGGTTGGTGATGATCAGTCTGGATCTGGTGTGTGTGTGATTGGTTGGTGATGGTCAGTCTGGATCTGGTGTGTGTGTGATTGGTTGGTGATGGTCAGTCTGGATCTGGTGTGTGTGTGATTGGTTGGTGATGATCAGTCTGGATCTGGTGTGTGTGTGATTGGATGGTGATGATCAGTCTGGATCTGGTGTGTGTGTGATTGGTTGGTGATGATCAGTCTGGATCTGGTGTGTGTGTGATTGGTTGGTGATGGTCAGTCTGGATCTGGTGTGTGTGTGATTGGTTGGTGATGATCAGTCTGGATCTGGTGTGTGTGTGATTGGTTGTGATGGTCAGTCTGGATCTGGTGTGTGTGTGATTGGTTGGTGATGGTCAGTCTGGATCTGGTGTGTGTGTGATTGGTTGGTGATGGTCAGTCTGGATCTGGTGTGTGTGTGATTGGTTGGTGATTGTCAGCCTGGATGTGTGTGTGATTGGTTGGTGATGGTCAGTCTGGATCTGGTGTGTGTGTGATTGGTTGGTGATGATCAGTCTGGATCTGGTGTGTGTGTGATTGGTTGGTGATGATCAGTCTGGATCTGGTGTGTGTGATTGGTTGGTGATGATCAGTCTGGAGCTGATGTGTGTGATTGGTTGGTGATGGTCAGTCTGGATCTGGTGTGTGTGTGATTGGTTGGTGATGGTCAGCCTGGATGTGTGTGTGATTGGTTGGTGATGGTCAGTCTGGATCTGGTGTGTGTGTGATTGGTTGGTGATGGTCAGTCTGGATCTGGTGTGTGTGTGATTGGTTGGTGATGATCAGTCTGGATCTGGTGTGTGTGTGTGATTGGATGGTGATGGTCAGTCTGGATCTGGTGTGTGTGTGATTGGTTGGTGATGATCAGTCTGGATCTGGTGTGTGTGTGATTGGTTGGTGATGGTCAGTCTGGATCTGGTGTGTGTGTGATTGGTTGGTGATGATCAGTCTGGATCTGGTGTGTGTGTGTGATTGGATGGTGATGGTCAGTCTGGATCTGGTGTGTGTGTGATTGGTTGGTGATGATCAGTCTGGATCTGGTGTGTGTGATTGGTTGGTGATGGTCAGTCTGGATCTGGTGTGTGTGTGATTGGTTGGTGATGGTCAGTCTGGATCTGGTGTGTGTGTGATTGGTTGGTGATGGTCAGTCTGGATCTGGTGTGTGTGTGATTGGTTGGTGATGATCAGTCTGGATCTGGTGTGTGTGTGATTGGTTGGTGATGGTCAGTCTGGATCTGGTGTGTGTGTGATTGGTTGGTGATGATCAGTCTGGATCTGGTGTGTGTGTGTGATTGGATGGTGATGGTCAGTCTGGATCTGGTGTGTGTGTGATTGGTTGGTGATGATCAGTCTGGATCTGGTGTGTGTGATTGGTTGGTGATGGTCAGTCTGGATCTGGTGTGTGTGTGATTGGTCGGTGATGGTCAGAAGGGCCGATGACACACAAATGGCAGCCTCTCTTCTGTCAGTCTGCCCCAGGAGAGCTGTGGCTAGAAAAGTAGCTTACCGTCACCTGGTATGGAGGGAATGAATGATGGATAGATGAAGCGTCTTTGAACATCCTGAAAAAGCGCTATAGAAGTACAACACGTTATTATTGTAAACCCGTTAAGGCAGTCCTCCTGCTTTTACATCTTAATGAGTACTATAAACCCTATTCATCGGACATTTTGAAAACCACAAAAAATGCACAGGCAGCAATTCCATGTATTCCCTCATTCATCCAGGACTTCATAGAAAAGTCTTCAAAGTGTCTTCTGGACAGTGTGTTTGGTTATTGAGACATTTCGACTTTACTCCAGAAATCCTTTTTCAACTGGTTCTATATAAACTGAGTTTAAAAGGAGGGCCTAACCCCAACAAGCCTGCCTCCAACCGTGATTGGATAAGTATGTAACTTGTTTTTTACAAGGGTGGGGGTGGTGAGCCTCTATAGTTTTGTAATTGCCTAGACAATTTATCAGATAGAAAAATTATTTCCTGATAGAACTTCCTGAAGAAACATCTCGATCAAAAATACACTCTGAAGCCTTTTCTGCACAGATAGTTTATAATGATCCAGAGTAAAGTAACGGGAGGTAAACAGTCTAGCCCTGACTGTGCTGTAACAGTGGCTGCCTGGGATGTATCATAACGGGCTTCAAAGGGAGTCATTTTTAGGTGTTTTAATGTTTGAGACACTATGAGGAAGATGTGAACTCTCCCTCACCTCGCAGGCAATTTTCTCTGCATCTTGCATGCAATACGCCATGTGTCCGGTTGGATTCGGTTGTTGCAGTACCCCATCCAAGACCTGCAGGCGGCATTCCACTCTTTTCTGGGCGAGGACCATGGTCTCTGATTCCCATCCCAGCTGCTTCACACTCAGCAGTGTATCGGTCCAGTGAGAGCTGGAGATCACGATCATCACGTGAAAATAATAATGTAGTTATTTAATTTTCAGAAATACAATGAGGGTGTCGACCAGCCACCTGCAGAAACTCGCCATCTTCACCACGGTACTGACGGGTGGCGGTGTTGGAACCATGTACTACCTGATGCAGCGTGGGTGCATCTCACACACACACACACACATTTATTTACTTTTCACAAATAAAAGTGACATTTTTTACAGTGTAAAATAAAAAGATTCAACAAATGTTTAAAAAAAAGTAAAAGTCTCAAGTTTTTTTTGTAAATGATTTCACTGACTGCCTGGCAAGGAACAGGGTCAGGGCGGGGCAACTGTGTGTAAAGATGCATGTTATCTCAGACACACAAATATAGATAAAGACACACACACCCTTCACAGGACCGTTGGAGTGTGTTTATCATCGTTTCCAAATAAACAGTTGAATTGATCTGCTTCATGGGACTAACGTCTCCTTTCCTCTCCGTCCAATCAGAGACGTTCTCTCAAGCAGATTACCAAAAGTTGGCGTTGCGGGCGCTGGAAGAAAATCCAGTTGCAATGGAGAGTCTGGGAGCACCGCCTCTGAAAGTCCACAATCTCCATCTGACTGACAGAAGCAACCGTGTGGATCCACATACGGCACAGGTATCTCCAGAAATATCTCCAGAATGGAACTAAACGGATCGGTCTGCATGTGCAACAGTCTCCACCTCACCACACCACCCACACTTCACCTCCAGGTGCCTTCCCATCACATTAAGAGAATCATTTAACCCTGTGTGCCCTATCCGCAACCAACTAATCACCACCTGCGCTCGCCTCCCCCCTGCCGTCAAAACAGCACCCTCCTCTACCATCCTCTGAAACCATATAGACCCCGGTTCTTAAGCCCCGACTCCTACTTCATTTGCCACATCCTCATCACCCCCCACCAAACATCGCCTTCGCCTCACCACGACCCACGACCAGAGCCACGACCTGACAAAGTGTTGAGCTGAGCCTTGGTTTTAAATAATGAAGTGGATGTAGGTGAACCTCATCAGGCCAGTCCTCCAATCAGCAGCCACCAAAGTCCAGCAGCTGAGACTAATTAAAGAAAACAAACAATACATTAAAATGGACACCAAAGGGTGTCACACTACAGATATACGTACATATCTGAAATCCATAAAGTAGTATTTACTCATTGATGTGGGTGCAGGAAGAGGAGGAGAACCCAAGAGTCAGACGACAAACTTTATTTATTTAGTAAAGGAGTCCAGTAAAGCTCTAAAGTAAAACATGATTCAACAGGAATGTCTCATGGTGGAAGTTCAGAATTGTCTCTTGGTCAGGCAGCCAGGAAAGCCTGGCTGGAAGGGGTGATGACCCGACCATGAAGGCAAGGCAGACTGCCTTTAAATAAACAGCAGGTCAATCACCAACAGGTGTCACAAATCAGGGAGCTGAAGGAAGGTTCCAGGCTCCCTCTGGTGGTGGGAGAGGAAATCGTGACACACATTATCCACCTAACCCTAGATTTAGGTGATGGGGGATGGGGATAGGAGCGAGTAGTAGGGGTGTGCGATACCGCAAGTTTTTGTATCGATTCGATACCAAGTAAACACCAGACCTATATCGCCGATATCGATACGATATTTAAATTTTTTGAATGACTATTTTTGCATCAAGGGTTTGGGTCATATACCGTAATTTCACGGCCATTAGGCGCACCGTATGAAAAGGCGCAGTCTCAGTCACACACCGCCTTACAACAACATACACGCACGCATGCAAATGTGCGTATTAAAAAATAGATCGGGAGCAAAACTGAGTTTGGTTGTGTTTTATTTAAGTAGTAACGATACTAAACAAACACATTACCGGTAATAGTCTTTATTCAAATCCATCAAAGTCCTCATCCTCTGTTTCAGAGCAGGTCCACTTCGCTCCTCGCTGTCAAAGTCACTGTCTGTAACTGTGCCAGTTTCTACCACTAGAGAGAGACAGAGGAACAAGAAACCTAACGTTCACCTTAAAAAGATCCAGTTTCTACCACTAGAGAGAGACAGAGGAACAAGAAACCTAATGTTCACCTTAAAAAGATCCAGTTTCTACCACTAGAGAGAGACAGAGGAACAAGAAACCTAACGTTCACCTTAAAAAGATCCATTTTCTACCACTAGAGAGAGACAGAGGAACAGGAAACCTAACGTTCACGATAAAAAGATCCAGTTTCTACCACTAGAGAGAGACAGAGGAACAAGAAACCTAACGTTCACGATAAAAAGATCCAGTTTCTACCACTAGAGAGAGACAGAGGAACAGGAAACCTCCCGGACTGGAGGCTCCACCTCCAAAAGTCCTTTAAGAAATCCTTGGGCTTGGTTGGTCATGTTTCTACACAACCATTTCTTACGGACAGGAATCTCCATGGACAATGATGTTTGCAGATGACATTATGATCTGTAGTGAGAGGAGGGAAGAGGTGGAGGAAAAGCTGGAGATTAGAAAGAAGAGGAATGAATGAGAGGCGTGAGGTTTACAGGGAGAAGAGAGAAAGAAGGTGGAGGAGTTTAAGCACTTAGGATCAATGGAGAAAAAAGAGGTGAAGAAGCGTGTGCAGGCAGGATGGGACGATGTGATAGAAGGTCTAGAGACAGTGTGGTGAGAGCGGCCATGCTGATTGGTCTAGAGACAGTGTGGTGAGAGCGGCCATGCTGATTGGTCTAGAGACAGTGTGGTGAGAGCGGCCATGCTGATTGGTCTAGAGACAGTGTGATGAGAGCGGCCATGCTGATTGGTCTAGAGACAGTGTGGTGAGAGCGGCCATGCTGATTGGTCTAGAGACAGTGTGGTGAGAGCGGCCATGCTGATTGGTCTAGAGACAGTGTGATGAGAGCGGCCATGCTGATTGGTCTAGAAACAGTGTGGTGAGAGCGGCCATGCTGATTGGTCTAGAGACAGTGTGGTGAGAGCGGCCATGCTGATTGGTCTAGAGACAGTGTGGTGAGAGCGGCCATGCTGATTGGTCTAGAGACAGTGTGATGAGAGCGGCCATGCTGATTGGTCTAGAAACAGTGTGATGAGAGCGGCCATGCTGATTGGTCTAGAGACAGTGTGGTGAGAGCGGCCATGCTGATTGGTCTAGAGACAGTGTGGTGAGAGCGGCCATGCTGATTGGTCTAGAGACAGTGTGATGAGAGCGGCCATGCTGATTGGTCTAGAAACAGTGTGGTGAGAGCGGCCATGCTGATTGGTCTAGAGACAGTGTCACTGAGGAAAAGACAGGAAACAGAGATGTTTGTATCAGAGATGAAGATGCTGAGGATCTCTCTGGAAGTGACCAGGATGGACAGGATCAGAGGAACAGCACATGTTAGACCAGGGTGTCCAACCTTTTTTGTCCCAAGATCTACTTTTCAAATATCAAACCTCCTGGATCTACAGTCCAGTGTCAACATCACAAACACACAGATGGTTTCTGGTCTGCAGTAAAACTACCCTCACAACCCGTTCTGTTGTCACACAAACAGTAAACATCACAACATAAACACACCCTCTCTCAAACACACACACAGACAGATTCCTCTCTCTCTTTCGCAAACACAGACACTGTGCACACAGTCGTTTGGAAGGCCTCAAAGAAGCAGCAGGTGCTGTTCATTGAGAACAGACTTGACAGCGTGTTTTCACATAAAAAAAATCCTATAAAACTAAAAAAAAAAAAAAAAAAAATGAATTCCTCTCTTCATCCCTCACCGTGCTGCACTCCTTACACCGCAGCAGGCTGCCCTTTGATGGCGCCAATGGTGGGAGAAGCGGGGGTTAGGTGTCTTCTCCAAGGACCCTAGACGTGCTCCCTGTGAGACGCGAATCCCTGGTTCGCGCGTTACTCTAACCACTGAGCTGCCGTCTCCGCCCTAACCTAAAACTAGAAAAAGAAGCTAGATTTAGTCATTTTTTTAAAACAAAAAAATAGTCTCTAAAGGGTCTTGAATACTCGTTAAAAATAGTGTCAAAGTCACTAAATTAGAAACACTCACTTCCTGTCATTTCATTTTTCTAACGGTCAACTTAGGATCAGTCCCTGCAATCAGCTGGTTGGGTGTCCCCGTGTTAGAGGTTTAGGGGATAAAGTCAGAGAGGCCAGACTGAGATGGTTTGGACATGTACAGAGGAGAGAGAGGAACTACCAGGCAGGAGGTCTAGAGGAAGACCATAGAGGAGGTTTATGGATGCAGTGAAGGAGGCCATGAACCCAAGAGGATGCAGGAGACAGGGTTAGATGGAAGGAACTGACTTCATCCCCCTGAAGGGAGATGATGGAAGAAGAAGACCATTTTTTTCAGCCTTCAAAGTTTGTAGAAGGATTTTAAACATGAATCAAACTCAGCAGTCATATGTTTTCATCTAAAACTTTTTAAATGAGTTTTAGGACATTTTGTCTGTAATTTTTTTCTCCAGGGCGACACGTTAAAAGGTCGTCAAAAGGTCAACTTAAGGATGACATGTGTTTCAGGTAAAGATTCCTGTAACCGGTTTGAAAAGCGGAGGTTACCTGTTCACATCTTCATCCAGAGAACCAGAAACACACGCGTAAGCCTGGAGAACAGTTCTGGTTCTGGTGGGTAGAACAGGGTTCTGAGGTTCTGGTGGTTCTCTCTGCAGGTGGACTCTGAAACGGGCGATACTTCAGCTGAGAGACGGAAGGATCATCGACCTGTTGAGTCCTCCCCAAAACCCCGCAGAACAACAGAGTGGGGAAGAGGACACCTGGTACTGAGACCAGGACCGTGGAGAGGGATCACACACACACACGTTAGTAGTAATAGTTTAATAGTAATGAGGATCTGGAGTTTCCTTTGTTTCAATATGTTTTATTTAAATGTTTATTTTAAAGTCATCACATCTTTCCTGGTTTAGACTCACCGTCTTCATCAATGCTCTGGACAATATTCAGACCAATAAAATGACAATAAATAAACAGTAATGGTTCATTTTGAGGGGGTTTTGTTCAACCTTTGTTCCGTTGTCTTCCTCTCATCCGTGGCCGGGTTGCCGGGTCAAAAGCTTCAGTCAGGAAACCCAGGTTTCTCTCACTCCGGCTGCTTCCTATGATTCAAACATGAAGTTAATCTCTAGGCTCTACGATGTCATCACCAAGCTGGAGAGGGGTGGATCCGGTGTCCTGACGAGTTCTACGGCCATTGAGACCTGTGACTTTGCGTCTCTGCACATGCTCAGAACGCGTCATCCTCCTCCCCCTCCCTTCCAGATGTGTAAACATCAGATCTGCGATCTGGTGTAATTCCAATCATTCTATTGAAATTAGCGTTTTTAATTTGTTTAATGTGTATTATTTTTAGGTTCACGGTTGTTCACTTCTGGCTGTTGAGGCCATAGATCTCAGACCACCGGTCTGGAGGCCTTAGAGGTCAGGTAGGCTTCCATCGGAGGTTTGTCTCAGGTTGATTCATGAATCTTACTTTGTGTCGAGGTGGGGATGTTTTGATAAATCTCAGTTTGGGTGGTGCCACAGTTCACCGGCTTCCTTCAGGCTGAAGAAAACGTACACAAGATAAAACCAGGAGGAAATCTGACCAGAGGTTGTAAACACCTGTGAAGAGGGTCCGTCTCCCCTCCAGGCAGCTGTCAGAACCTCTCACACTCCAAACACACTACGTCAAAATAATCTGTCTTCATATTTTATATCAACGCAAAAACAAGTCAACAAATCAACTTCTGACGTCATAAAAACACACGATTTCTCTCAGTTCGTGTTTCAATCTGTTTAAGCTGCTTCCTGAACAAATATGGTTTTAAAGCTTTTCATTTTGGAGCGTCTGAAACACCTTTTAAATGTTTAAAAATCTCATCGTGACATGATGACGCGTTCTTTAAGTCATCTGATGTTTAAGAAAAAAATAGAAAAAAAAATAAACGATGACTTCAGATTTATGACGAACAGAAACAATCAACGCACCAGGATTCCATGTCAGCCCCCGGAGGAGGACCGTGTCAGCCCCCGGAGGAGGAGGACCGTGTCAGCCCCCTGGAGGAGGAGGACCGTGTCAGTCCCCTGGAGGAGGAGGACCGTGTCAGTCCCCGGAGAGGAGGAGGACCGTGTCAGTCCCCGGAGGAGGACCGTGTCAGTCCCCGGAGGGGGACCGTGTCAGTCCCCGGAGGAGGACCGTGTCAGCCCCCGTAGAGGACCGTGTCAGCCCCCTGGAGGAGGACCGTGTCAGTCCCCGGAGGGGGACCGTGTCAGTCCCCGGAGGAGGACCGTGTCAGCCCCCGTAGAGGACCGTGTCAGTCCCCGGAGGAGGACCGTGTCAGCCCCCGGAGGAGGACCGTGTCAGCCCCCGTAGGAGGACTATGTCAGTCCCCGGAGGAGGACCGAGTCAGCCCCCCGAGGAGGACCGTGTCAGCCTCTGGAGGAGGACCGTGTCAGCCCCCCGAGGAGGACCGTGTCAGTCCCCGGAGGGGGACCGTGTCAGCCCCCGGAGGAGGACCGTGTCAGTCCCCGGAGGAGGAGGACCGTGTCAGGCCCTGGAGGAGGACCGTGTCAGCCCCCGGAGGAGGACCGTGTCAGCCCCCGGAGAGGACCGTGTCAGTCCCCCGTAGGAGGACCGTGTCAGCCCCTGGAGGAGGACCGTGTCAGCCTCTGGAGGAGGACCGTGTCAGCCCCCCGAGGAGGACCGTGTCAGTCCCTGGAGGAGGACCGTGTCAGTCCCCGGAGGAGGACCGTGTCAGCCCCCCGAGGAGGACCGTGTCAGCCCCCCGAGGAGGACCGTGTCAGTCCCCGGAGGAGGACCGTGTCAGCCCCTGGAGGAGGACCGTGTCAGTCCCCGGAGGAGGACCGTGTCAGCCTCTGGAGGAGGACCGTGTCAGCCCCCCGAGGAGGACCGTGTCAGTCCCCGGAGGAGGACCGTGTCAGCCCCCCGAGGAGGACCGTGTCAGCCCCTGTTTGGTGGTTTAATCATTTTTATTGTAGGATGTATAATATTTGATAGAAACAGGTGCACGACGTTTCTCTTCCACTTAAATCCGTCTTAATGCTTGTTTTTTTTTTGGTTCCCCTCCTCAGACGCTCAGACGCTTTTCAGTGGGGTCTCGTCTCTTATTTCTCCTTTGTTTCTGCTGAACTGCTTTCTAATGGTGACAGAACCCCGTCACCCTCCTCTTCAGGTGGAAACATTTCTCCCCTTCCTCCCTGGACCCCCACCACTTTCCCCAGCCCCCCACCTCTCTCTTATTTCTCTCTTCTTGCCGTCAGCAAAGGAACAAACATGTTCACGGCAGGAAGTTAATTACTTGGTGCAGTTAGGGTCCAATAAAACACACACACACACACATACAGTCATATACACACATAATTGGGTGAATAAAGGCCCTATCACTGTCCAGGAGTTCTCCGTAATACCTGTCAGCTCAATTAATTGGAAATGAATAGCCAAACACACACACACACACATCTTCTTGGGTATTTAATTAGATCTACTTCTCATCAAAGCGACACCGTTTTATACCAGAACGCTGAATGTTCCTGACACTATCTGCTTATTACTGCCTCATATCTGCTGCCAGATGGTGTGTGTATGTGTGTGTATACATCATAAGTCTGTGTGTGTGTGTGTGTGTGTGTGTGTGTGTGTGTGTGTGTAAACCACTCCATTAGGGGCCGTAGAGCCACACCCTTCAATCCACAAGTTTATTAAAAAGGATTTTGTTTTGTCAACGTTCCTTTTTGGTTCCATGTTTTTCATCGTTTGTGGCTCTCGGGGTAAATCTCCCAAGTTAGCAGTGACGTGGGGTCAAGGGAGGCGGTGCTGTTCCGTATTCTGTTGCATATTCTTCCATTTAATCGGGGCCAGGTTTGGGGGGCAACAGCCTCAGACGGTAAACCAAGGCTTCTCTCACCCCGGCTGCATCCCCCAACTCACCCAGGAGGATCCTGAGGTGTTCCCTGTCCAGCTGTGAGACATAGTCTCTCCAGCAGGTCCAGGATGTTACTCTTGGTCTCGTCCTGGTGAGACGGAACAACTCACCAGCAAGGTAGGGATAGATGTCCAAACCACCCCATCTGGCTTCTCTCAACCCGGAGAAACAACACCGCTCCTCCCAGATGGCAAAGTTCATCCGTCTATCTCTGAGAGCCCAGCCACAATGCAGAGGAAGATCATTTAGGCCGGATCGCCGGATAACCTCAATATCTTTCTTTCAGTCACCACCCACACCGCTTACTGTGGTGAGGGAAGGAACTTACATCCTGGTTACCGTGGTCAGGGTAGGAACGTAGATCCTGGTTACCATGGTGAGGGTAGGAACGTAGATCCTGGTTACCATGGTGATGGTAGGAACGTAGATCCTGGTTACCATGCTGAGGGTAGGAACGTAGATCCTGGTTACCATAGTGAGGGTAGGAACATAGTTCCGGGTTACCATGCTGAGGGTAGGAATGTAGATCCTGGTTACCATGGTGAGGGTAGGAACGTAGATCCTGGTTACCATGCTGAGGGTAGGAACGTAGATCCTGGTTACCATGGTGAGGGTAGGAACGTAGATCCTGGTTACCATGGTGAGGGTAGGAACGTAGATCCTGGTTACCATGGTGAGGGTAGGAATGTAGATCCTGGTTACCATGGTGAGGGTAGGAACGTAGATCCTGGTTACCATGGTGAGGGTAGGAACGTAGATCCTGGTTACCATGGTGAGGGTAGGAACGTAGATCCTGGTTACCATGATGAGGGTTGGAACGTAGATCCTGGTTACCATGGTGAGGGTAGGAATGTAGATCCTGGTTACCATGGTGAGGGTAGGAACGTAGATCCTGGTTACCATGGTGAGGGTAGGAACGTAGATCCTGGTTACCATGGTGAGGGTAGGAACGTAGATCCTGGTTACCATGGTGAGGGTAGGAACGTAGATCAACTTGTAAATAGAAAATGATTTAAACTATTAATAAAACATTTTTTAAGACATGAATCACGAGTTTAATTCACAAACTCTAAGCACTTTAATTTTATCAGTGTTTCTATTTAAAGTCACAGATTGGGATGTACAGTATGTTTGTATTCATTTGTGAATATAAGTAGTGTTATTATTGATATTTTATATGAGATATGTGTGTATGTAATGTATGTGTGTATCTATATGTAAGCCTTTATGTATATATACGTATTATAATGGACAGAAATTCATTGTAATTTGAGAAAAATGTCAATTATTGTCTCACTGTATAGAATATAATTCTATAGTTTATATTTAATTATTTCAAGGACCCCAGGAAGAATAGCGTCTGCTAGACGGATCAACTAATGTTGATCCACAATAAACTTCTTGATAAAGCTCAGGTCCTTCAACGTCTGCAACAAGATGCTCTCCATGTTTTACCATGCCATCCTGGAGGAGTGTCCTGCTCTTTGCTGTGCCCGCCTGGAGAGCTGGTATAAAAACAAAGAATGCCAACAAACTGAACAAGCTGGTAAAAAAAAAGCTGGACGTGTGGTTGGCTCACCCCTCGCCTGTGTGGAGGAGGTGGCGAGGGACAGAATGATCATGCTAAATCCCTCCCACCTCCTCCATGAATCTGTGGACCATCTGAAGAGCAGCTTCAACAACAGACTCCTGCAACCCTGCTGTTCAAAGGAACGGTACAGAAAATCCTTTCTGCCGTTCTCCATCAGACTATTCAACCTTTCACTCTCTAACAGTTCTAAAACTGAAGTCCTTCTAGCCGGTACTCCTTCTACCATTTCCAAATTTAACAGCTTTTCTATTAACGACTCCACTGTCCTTCCTTCTCCTCAGATTAAGAGTCTGGGTGTCATCCTCGACAGCACACTCTCCTTTCAATCTCACATTAACAACATCACCTGTTCTGCCTACTTTCATCTGGTCTCCGTCCCTCTCTCACTCCTCTCTCACTCCTCTCTTACTCATCACACCTGCCATACTTCTTCATAGTCTTGTTACTTCCAAGATCGACTTCTGTAATTCTATTTTTTTTTGGTTTGACCAACAAATCTCTCCAGAAACTGCAGCTCCTCCAAAATTCTGCAGCCCGGTTCATCACGAGGACTCCGTTATGTCACCGTATAACACCTATCTTCTGACATCTCCACTGGCTTCCTATAAAACAAAGATTATTTTCAAAATTCTCCTCTTGAATTTCAAAGGAATTCATAATCTGGTCCCACTCTACATCTCAAACCTGGTCCCACCCTACATCTCAGACCTGGTCCCACCCTAC
This sequence comes from Neostethus bicornis, assembly GCA_902685375.1. NCBI lineage: Eukaryota > Metazoa > Chordata > Actinopteri > Atheriniformes > Phallostethidae > Neostethus > Neostethus bicornis. The sequence continues at coordinate 3,294,918 of CACRXE010000006.1, read as the reverse complement.
ATCTCAGACCTGGTCCCACCCTACATCTCAGACCTGATCCCACCCTACATCTCAGACCTGGTCCCACCCTACATCTCAGACCTGATCCCACCCTACATCTCAGACCTGGTCCCACCCTACATCTCAGACCTGATCCCACCCTACATCTCAGACCTGGTCCCACCCTACATCTCAGACCTGATCCCACCCTACATCTCAGACCTGGTCCCACCCTACATCTCAGACCTGGTCCCACCCTACATCTCAGACCTGATCCCACCCTACATCTCAGACCTGATCCCACCCTACATCTCAGACCTGGTCCCACCCTACATCTCAGACCTGATCCCACCCTACATCTCAGACCTGATCCCACCCTACATCTCAGACCTGATCCCACCCTACATCTCAGACCTGGTCCCACCCTACATCTCAGACCTGGTCCCACCCTACATCTCAGACCTGGTCCCACCCTACATCTCAGACCTGTTACATGTCTCCATTCCCTCTCGGTCTCTCCGTTCCTCTTCTTCTCTTCACCTGCTCGTTCCACCTGCCCGTCTCGTTCCTATCGGAGGCAGAGCCTTCAGTCGCTCTGCTCCCAGCTTTGGAATTCTCTCCTCCTTGATTTACAGACTCTTTCTCACTTTTCAAATCCAGCCTCAAAACCCACCTTTTCAGGGACTCATACAGTTTAGTCCAGATTTATATGTTGATTCATTTTGCTCTGCTTTGTTTTGCTCTGTTTCTAGCTTTATTTTATTGGAATTTTATTTATTTTAATATGTTTTTACTTTATTTTTATTGTTGTTTTGTTTCTAATGTGTGGTTTATTGTGAACTATACAGTGACTTGAGGTATCTTGAAAGGGGATTTTAAATTAATATATTATTATTATTATTATTAACTTTAACTATTTGTCATTCACAACAGTTTTAAAAAAAATCTATGTACATACTGTATGTTAATAAGTCTTTGATTTCTTCTTCTTGTGGGTTCTTCTTTGTTTCCCTTTAGGGTTTAAGAAGGTATTTTTAATTTAAATGATGAATAAGATGCAGTTTTCAGTTCTTCTGATTGTAAATCTGACTCTTGAGGAGTCCGAGCTTCACCAGCCACGAACCTCACTGCAGATCACTGAAGATGGATGAACACACAGCGATCATGAGCTCAGTCACTGTGCCACAGCAGCGTGGTCTCTTAGTGGTCGTATGTTTGAGAGTCTTCTCCAACTCTGAGAGAACTTTGGGCTGAAACTGGTCACACACACCCAACGGCTGAAGATGCATAAACACCACCAGCTCTACAGTAGAGTCCGGACGCCGGTCGGTGGGAATCCACCTTCAAAAGTTCTGAGATTTGTCAGAGTGAAGTTTTTCTAAGAGCCTGAGGTGACGCAGAGACCACCCTCCATCGCACAGATGGCCCGCCTAATTATCAGAGCAGCAGCCGCTTAGAGGCCGATGGAAAAACCCAGCAGAACCAGGAGACAGACCCAGTAAACCAGGTTCCTGTGTGTGTGTAGGAGACAGAGGCTTCCATGCAGTGTCTGCGTTGCCACGGCGACAGCAGAAAGGGGAGGAAGATGTCGGTGACAGATGTTCATCACGGTGACACGTCTTCATACTTTCCTTTTGTGTTTCTGATGGAACCAGAAATCTTCTTTGTGATGAAATGTGCGTTTAAATGCTGTCACCATGACAACCTCTGCTCCATCCCCACCCGCTAGAAAATCAAGTTCTGCCCTGAAGAGCTCAAATCCACTGCTCTCTGACGGTCTCCGTTCCACCATTACAGGTCCCTGGAATCAATAAGAGACTCCTGTGGGAGCCCAGGATCCTCTAAAGGATCAAAAACTAAACCCCTGATCTAAAACTAAGGGTCTTTACGAGGTTTCTAGAGTCAGTGAGGGTCTTCTATTGGTTCTCATAATTAACGAGGGTCTCCTGTGGAATCCCAGAGCCTGAAAGTCCAAAAACAGACAGCCTCCGGTGGGTTGATAGAGCCTGTTATGGTCTGATGTGGGACCCTGGAGGTCTGAGAGCCTTAAAATCAAACCATTCGAGGGTTTCTGGGGGGTTCTGAGAGTCAATGAGGGCTAGGTGGGTTTTTTTAGACATGGAAATGATAATGCTCAGCGTCTACGACGGTAGTACTTACATCGGTTCCATGCAGTCGTGGAAGGGAAGATGTTTTTCACAACATTTTTAACCCACCTGCTCTAAAAAAAAGAAAGACAGATAGATAAAACTTTATTAATCTCCCTCACGGGAAATTCTGGTGTCCAGCAGCAACAGAAATCACACAAACTGTACAAACAAATAAATAAAAACAACATACATATATAATAAAAAAAGGACTCAGTTCCTTCCAGAACCATCTGGCTGAGGGCTGAAGGGATGAGCGACCTCCTAAAGCGCTCAGTCCTGCAGCGCAGTGAGGGGAACCTGTTACTTTGGGTTGTCTTCTGCGTTGTGATAAGATCATGTAGAGTGTGACAGGGGTTAATCAGGATACCCTGCATTAAAGCCCTCATCCTCCCCTCCAAAACAGCTCCCACAGAGTCCACATTTTTCCCCACCATAGGTGCACATTTCTTTACCAGTCTGTCCAGCCTATTGCTGTCCCTTGTGGTCAAGCTGCCTCCCCAGCAGACGACTGCAAAGAAAACTGCAGTTGCCACAACAGACAACATGTTCAGCATGTCACCACACACATCAAAAGTCTGAAGCCTTCTCAAGAAGGCTTTTGAAGGTGTAACCGGACTGGTTCAGGATCAGGCGAGGACCGCCAGGAAAACAGAGACACAAACCGCAAGAACAGTTTAAAACGATTTAATAAAACCTAAAATGGTCTTTAAAACGTGAATACACATCAGGTCCACAGCCTAGGGGCTCAGTCTTCGGCCATGTTAGGTGATGGTTAGCAAAGTGGCCTCACAGCAAGAAAGTCATGGGTTCAAATCCTGGATGAGGTTTGAAAAAATAGCCTTTCTGTGTGGAGTTTGCATGTTCTTCCTGTGTATGTGTAGGTTTTCTCTGGGTGCTCCAGTTTCCTCCAACATGCATGTTAGATTGAGGACCCCCTTTTGAGTTGTGTTGTCTGAAGAGTGGGCGTGTTGGGAGAAGGTGGGTTTCTTTTTTTTTTTTAATTTGTTCAACTTGTTTATTTGTTTATGTACTTTTATTGTGAAAGCAATAAAAAAGCTAAGTTTTCTGATAATTTTATAGGGTCTCAGGATTATAACAGTGTTTGAATGTGTGTTTTCTGTTCGTGTGTGTGTCTGTGTGTGTGTGTGTGTGTGTGTGTGTGTGTGTGTGTGTGTATAAGCGTGTTCATTGTTTGTACACGATGGTGTGAACATGTTTTTATTTACGTCTGTGTGTGTTTCTCCGTATGTTAGTCGGTACGTGTGCGGTTCCTGCTGACTCGGCTCCTCATTCTGACGCTTCCATTCATCCTGTGTTTGGCTCAAAGGCACCACGGCAGCGTCATCCTTCCTGCTGTTTCATTTCAAACCAAACAGTTTCATTACATCAAGGTCATAAAAGTAAAATGAAACCTCACGGATCGATGAGCAGCCAGAAGTCCTGATGGGTCCGAGAGAGGAGGGGTGACTGTAACCCTACTGGGAGAGTCTGTGGTCTTCATGGAAGACTCACCAGGCCGACTGAGAGAAACATTGTTTTATCAGGTATCAGCCTGCTTGGGGTGTACCCCGCCTATTGCCTCTAAGCAGCTCAGATATCCTCCAATACGTGTCACCATGAGTGAATGTTTGTTTACAGACGAAAAAACAGTCTTTAAAAAAGTGTTAAAATGATAACTAAAGTTGTTTTTATTAAACGTTTAAAAGTTCACCAATTAGAAACAATCTACGTTCCTACCATCACCATGGTAACTAGGATCTATGTTCCTACCCTCACCATGGTAACCAGGATCTACGTTCCTACCTTCACCATGGTAACCAGGATCTACGTTCCTACCCTCACCATGGTAACGAGGATCTACGTTCCTACCATCACCATGGTAACCAGGATCTATGTTCCTACCCTCACCATGGTAACCAGGATCTACGTTCCTACCTTCACCATGGTAACCAGGATCTACGTTCCTACCCTCACCATGGTAACCAGGATCTACGTTCCTACCATCACCATGGTAACCAGGATCTATGTTCCTACCATCACCATGGTAACCAGGATCTACGTTCCTACCCTAACCATGGTAACCAGGATCTACGTTCCTACCCTCACCATGGTAACCAGGATCTACGTTCCTACCCTCACCATGGTAACCAAGATATCTGTTACTACCCTCACCATGGTAACAAGGATCTATGTTCCTACCCTCACCATGGTAACCAGGATCTACGTTCCTACCCTCACCACCGTAACCAGGATTTACGTTCCTACCCTCACCATGGTAACCAGGATCTACGTTCCTACCCTCACCATGATAACCAGGATCTACGTTCCTACCCTCACCATGGTAACCAGGATTTACGTTCCTACCCTCACCATGGTAACCAGGATCTACGCTCCTACCCTCACCATGATAACCAGGATCTACGTTCCTACCCTCACCACCGTAACCAGGATTTACGTTCCTACCCTCACCATGGTAACCAGGATCTACGTTCCTACCCTCACCACCGTAACCAGGATTTACGTTCCTACCCTCACCATGGTAACCAGGATCTACGTTCCTACCCTCACCACCGTAACCAGGATTTACGTTCCTACCCTCACCATGGTAACCAGGATCTACGTTCCTACCCTCACCATGGTAACCAGGATCTACGTTCCTACCCTCACCATGGTAACCAGGATATACGTTCCTACCCTCACCGTGGTAACCAGGATCTACGTTCCTACCCTCACCATGGTAACCAGGATCTACGTTCCTACCTTCACCATGGTAACCAGGATATACGTTCCTACCCTCACCGTGGTAACCAGGATCTACGTTCCTACCCTCACCATGGTAACCAGGATCTACGTTCCTACCCTCACCATGGTAACCAGGATCTACGTTCCTACCCTCACCGTGGTAACCAGGATATACGTTCCTACCCTCACCGTGGTAACCAGGATCTACGTTCCTACCCTCACCATGGTAACCAGGATCTACGTTCCTACCCTCACCATGGTAACCAGGATCTACGTTCCTACCCTCACCATGGTAACCAGGATCTACGTTCCTACCCTCACCATGGTAACCAGGATCTACGTTCCTCCCCTCACCATGGTAACCAGGATCTACGTTCCTACCCTCACCATGGTAACCAGGATCTACGTTCCTACCCTCACCATGGTAACCAGGATCTACGTTCCCACCCTCGCCATGGTAACCAGGATCTACGTTCCTACCCTCGCCATGGTAACCAGGATCTACGTTACTACCCTCACCATGGTAACCAGGATCTATGTTCCTACCCTCACCATGGTAACCAGGATCTACGTTCCTACCGTCACCATGGTAACCAGGATCTACGTTCCTACCCTCACCACCGTAACCAGGATCTACGTTCCTACCCTCACCATGGTAACCAGGATCTACGTTCCTACCCTCACCATGGTAACCAGGATCTATGTTCCTACCCTCACCATGGTAACCAGGATCTACGTTCCTACCGTCACCATGGTAACCAGGATCTATGTTCCTACCCTCACCATGGTAACCAGGATCTATGTTCCTACCCTCACCATGGTAACCAGGATCTACGTTCCTACCCTCACCACGGTAACCAGGATCTACGTTCCTATCATCACCATGGTAACCAGGATCTACGTTCCTACCCTCACCATGGTAACCAGGATCTACGGTCCTACCCTCACCATGGTAACCAGGATCTACATTCCTACCCTCACCATGGTAACCAGGATCTAAGTTCCTACCCTTACCATGGTAACCAGGATCTACGTTCCTACCCTCACCATGGTAACCAGGATCTACGTTCCTACCCTCACCATGGTAACCAGGATCTACGTTCCTACCCTAAACATAGCAACCAGCTGTCGGTAGTGACTGAAAGAACAAGATCATGGATACAAGCGCCTGAATTTCGCTTACCCGAAGATAGAGTAGGGTGCTCTGCCATTCGGGAGGTGCTCGGATTAGAGCTGTTGCTCCTGCAGGTCGAGTGAAACCAGATTTTGTGGTTCAGGCATCTGATAAGGATGCCTGCCTCGCTGGTGAAGTGCTCCGTGGTATCGGGAGGAGACTCAGAGTCAGACCCTAGACCTACTGGAGAGACTATGTCTCACAGCTGGACAGGGAACACCTCAGGATCCTTCTGGGTGAGCTGGAGGATGCAGCTGGGATGAGAGAAGTCTGGGCTTCCCTCCAAAAGCTGTTGGCCCATCAACCCATCCCCGGATCAGAGGAAAACGACGGAACGGAACGAAACATCCACATCACTGTGAATGAAAGTGGGTTTATTTCATTCTTCACCTACTTTTGTTGTTATTATTTAATAAACTAAAGTGTGCAAAAAAAAAAAACATTTCCCAGACGTTTTTCTCCTTTTGTTTCACCAGCGATCATGTTGAGTCTGGAAGACTGAAACTAGCTCATAACAGAAGGTCTGTAGTTGGTGTAAAGTTTCTTCCTGACGGCAGGCCGGGTGTCTGGTTATTTTTAGACTAGATAAGTACTTTCATTAATGTTATCTTGATACGTTTAAACCGTCCAATCAGATAACCCGTCTGAGTGTTTGAAGGTTTCCTGCTTGTTTTAAATGTGAGGATTTCTGAAGTTTGCAGACATGATTAGAGAACCTGCTCTGAAAACCCCGGCCTCATATTTACCTGGGTCATTACGCATCATTATATTTAATTCCAGTACATTAGTATGACTCAGACTGTGTGCCCGGGGTGGAAATCATCTCCAGCAGCACCACTGTGTTTTTGGTAATTGCAACCTGTGAATTATCAGCAGGATGGTGGAACAACGGATACGAACCCTGACCCTGGTCCTTCACACCTTCAGTTTAGGATGTTAGAGGGATTCTAAAAACAAAATGTTCGGCTTCAGGTGGATTTGGTATCCTGAGTGGCATCCCGATGGAGCCATGACTCTCTGGGATCGTTCTAGAAGCATGGTGGTGATCTGTGATGGTGAGAGGAGGAATAAATGTTTCAGTGAGTTTGTTCTCGTGATGAGAAAAGCCAGCGTAATCGTCTTGAGCCTCTAAAAAAAAAAAAAATCTACAAACCAAACAAGTGAGATTCCTTTTACCAACTAAACCTAACGGAGCGTCCTCTTCAACCATCGTTTTCAAAGTGTGTTTAAAGATCAAGTTGTTAAGACTTCCATCTAGAAATCATTTTCAGTCTGATAGAAGGAACCTGAGAACTGGTTCTAGATAAACTAACCTGAATTAGCCCCGCCCCTAAAGAGGAGGAGCTAACACCAACACACCTGTAAACAACTGTATTTTAAAAGGTTATGTAGGTTGTAAACAAAGGTAAGGGTGGCCCCCCTAGCTGGACTTCTAAAGTTCTCTGATTGTCTTCTATCACCTTGAACCAAATCTGTTCTGTCGAGGTGAGGGGTAAAAGAATCCAAGCGTAAACTCAGAGTAAAAGACCAGAATCTCTACTGAAAACATGGATGAACTGGAGATGACTGTCAGAGAGGTGATGAGTTTACGTGTTCGGTAGACGAGCTGGCAGGCAGACGGAGAAGCAGGGCTGGATTTTTGGGGAAAACAGTCGGATATTAAATGAAGATGGGATTAGAAAGATCGATAGATTATAAAAAGACGATGACTGTTACCACAAGGTGAACAATAGTCCAACGTTGGCTGAAGGATCTTTAGATGAATAAATAGAGCTGATGAGGAGTAGATGTGGAACAGGTGTGAGAACGGGATGAAGAAAGAACGCTGGAGGACGGCACGGGATCACAATAAAATCAGACAAACCAGTTAATGCTTCCCTACTATACACACACTAAAAGCCTGTGACACTGAAGCCGGTTCCACAGAGAGCACTGGTTCTGGGTTAAGAATCGTCCTCTCCAGACCAGGCAGTGAGAGTAATATTATTTACTTCATTCCTGTTCAAAGAGGGGTTTTATTTTTTCATAAAAATGGCTTCTTTTTCTTCTTTTACCCTCGGAGACAGAGGGCGGAGCTCTGCCATCCGTGAGGAGAGCCGCTGCTCCTCCTGGTCGAGAGAAGCCAGATAGGGTGGTTCAGGCATCTGGTTAGGATGCCTCTCTTGCTCATGAGGTGTTTCGTCCTATTAGGAGGAGATCCAGAGGCAGACCCCGGACCTGCTGGGGAGACCATGTCTCACAGCCGGACAGGGAACAGCTCAGGATCCTCCTGGTGAGCTGGAGGATGCAGCCGGGATGAGGGAGGTCTGGATTTTCCATCTGTGACTGTTGCCCCTGTGACTCGGCCCCAGAGAAGCAGAAGATAATGTAACGTAACAAAATGGCTTCTTTTTTTCTCTCAAACCATCCCTTCTAGCCTTCGTGTTTGTCTGTCATTGAGCTGAAGAAAGAACAGCTTAAAATCAGCTAAAATAAAAGTTTCTCATCATGATGCAGGTATTTGGTCGTAGAGAAGAGCCAAGGTGTGTGTGAGCTTTAGACCAAGTCTATCTGGACTGGACCAGGATCCTGGGTTTGCTTTCTAGAAACTAAAGCCTGCCCTGCTGCTCTACAGACTGAAGAAAGTGTAGGAAGGAGGTGAAAAGCAGCCTGAGGCGAGTCTACACAGTCCTAACCTGACAGATGTCCTCTGACAGGTTCACAGTCTGTCCTCCAGCCATGTGCACGATGAGGGTGTGGGGGGTGAACACCTACGGTCAGGGGGCAGTTAAAGGTGGATGGTAAAAAGCAGATGTTTAGTATCAGACAATGTTTAACACACACACACACACACACACACACACACACACGTAGAGGTAATCAGCAGCAGCTGCAGTAAACAGTGATAACTACGCACTGTTAGTTTAGCTCCTTTTCTAATTAAACTGGACTCTGGTTCCCAGAGTGATGGATGCCTGTTTTCACCGGATAAGCCGGACGTTCTGCCGCGGAAATTCCTCATTAACCTCACGGAAAGTCTTCATTGCAGCCAAGTAAAAAAATCACTGCTACTGGTTCTTCGTTATGGTTTTGACAGCGAGCGCTCTGTTTGGTTTAATCAAGTTTTATAATTCCTTTAGTTTTTATTGATTTATTCTTTAATAAACTTCATCTCAGAGCGTTTTAAAGCGGTTTGTTTTCTGGATGTTTCACGCAGGTCCATTGTTGTCAAGAAAACATGGCGACCTAACTCTGCATAGAAAGGTTTTCTTTTCCCAGAATATTTAAACATCGAGCTGGGAAGGACTTGAACCCTCCAGTGGGTGACAGAAAGTCTCCGGAATGTCTCCAAAAAAGTCTGGAAACCTTTTCAAAGGGTCTAAAGACAGTCCTCTTTAAATGAGGGGGCATAACAGGGGGTACATGGTCTCCCTCCAGACACCCTGGACCAGGCATCTGGTCGTACTGGCTCCTACCTCATGGGTCCTTGGGCCGTTTGCTCTCCTCTCGGTCTGTGCCTCAGCTTCCAACGCCCCCTGGGTTCGCCTGCTGCCGCGGTATACGGATGAACGTCTGCCCCGTGGCCTGGCGTCCTGGCATTAGGGATGTCCCTTGTTGCCGTGGGGACTCCTGTTGGTGGGTCTCTTCTGCACCTGGGTGGGTAGGATGGCAGTCTCATCTACTTGCCCTCGGGGTCCTGGGATTGGGGTGAGTGTAGGCCCAGGTTGCATGTGTGTCTCCCTCCCCCATTCCGGTCTTTTGGGGTTGGAGAAGATCTGTTACCCCTAAAAAGCACATGGTTCACGTCGGCATGTTTTCTCACTGTGCCACACTGTTTACTGTCTGCTATGTTCCTTCATCCAACTATAGCTTCAGTCACAGGGGTTTTTGTTCTACATCGTTAGAGAGGGTTATTTTTAGTGTTGTTTATGTTACCGTTCCATCCTGCCCACCTCAAGCGGGAGCTCTGGACCTGCCTCCCTCTAGTGATCACCTCCTCCTCCGCCCCACCTGTGACCCCTGCACACCTGGACCCCTCATCCTTACTGCCTTTAAAAGGTCTTTCTCAGTCTTCCCCATCAGGTCTTTAAACTTTGTCTCCCTGGTTCTCTGGATGTCCTTTTTGACCTTCAGGTGTTTTTTTTGGGGTACTCCTGGTTTATTTTTTATTTTCCACCAGCACAGCTTGGACACCTAGAGTTACCTTTCGTGTGCTGCAAAAAAATGTATTATTATTATTATTATTAAACCAGTCTCGACACGCCTTGTGTTTTTATCACCACGACAAGTTTGGAATGTTTTTATTTTAAATTCACTGACAGATCAATGTGTCAATCACAGAGTTACCCCGGCTGCGAAATAACAATAACCTGATCATTGTTTATAAAGATTTCCAGGTTCCAACGGCTCATTAAAATATCATTCCATATGCATCACATCATTTACATGATCCATATAATAACATTACACTTTATTTAAAATGTTTTTCAGGTCACCGAGGAAACCGTACATAATCATAAACAAACAAACAGAACAAGACATGAATTTAAACAAAATAAAACAGGATAAATTAACATTTTGATTGGTTAGACTTAAGTTTTCAATCTGGATTTGAATCACGGGACAGAATTACGGTAGTCGAGAGGAAAAGCATTCTATGGCTGGGGGGGGTAGAGTGACTGAAGGTTATCCACCCCATGGTGAGAAGAGGGGCAGATGGGACACGGGGATGGAGAGAGGAGCAGAGAGATGGAGATGTGTAGAAGATCAGAAATGTAAGGTGGAACCAAGTTATGGATTGATTTGAAGGGTACGGGAAGAACCTTCAGACTAATCATTTTGGTGAGGGTGGTGAAGTAGGACCCAGATGAAAAGCCAGTTTTAACCAGTTTATTGCAGGTAACAGGACAGCTGGCAGAGGGACCAGGCGTAGAGGGACACGCACATGAGCGCAAAACAGCTGCACCGCTGATGATATGACCAAGAAGTGAAGGAAAGGGTAGGGTTAGGGTTTAACCCTGCCCTTTCTCTGGGTTAAGGTTAAGGTTAACCCCAACCCAGAGTATCCTAATAATCTGGGGGAAGATGAGACACAGCTGCAGACTTAAGGAAGAGGTACTGGGACCAGGTGTGATGAGTTGGGGCAGGATTTGGAGAGAGGAAATGCTCCAGATGAGAGGAGGGTCATGACAGAACCCCCCTGCACCTCTTCTGCACCCCCTGCTTTGACTGGGTTCCAGACGTCCTAACAGAAAGAACAAAATACCAGTCCATGGTGGGCAGATCGGGAAACAGAAACAAGGAGGAACCTCCGAGACCCTCAGAGTCAGGCGAAGCAGGAGGATGGGTGAAGAGGCAACCAGGACCGGGTGTGATGGGTTAGGGCAGGTTCCAGATGGCAGGAGGATCATGGCACCATTGTTTTATGGGAGGTTTTGGATGTTTGGGGTGATGTGGAGGGATAATGGAGTCCTGGTGACGATGCACGCTGCAGAGTGTTTGGAGGAAACAAAAAAAGGATTGAGTTGGACGAATCGATCCGAGAAGTGACGGACTGTAAACAAGTACAGCAGGAGTGTGAGGAGTGATGGAAGGACAGAGGTGGGATGTTATTAATGAGATTGGAAAGAAAGTGAGACCCAGACTCCTGACCTGAGGAGAAGGAAGGTCAGTTACATGACTGACCATATATGGAGTTCTGGAGGCGTGGTTGGAGTGGGATGGAGATCAAGCTGGTTTACACCTGGGATTTGTGTGATTTATTAAGCGTTTGTCGTGTAAAGAGTGACACGATGATTTAAAGTGACGTAGTGCTGATTAAAAAAGCAGCTCAACCAAAAACCTTCTTCTAAATGAGACCCCTGGCCAGGGGGAGGTGTGTGTGAGCTTCATCCAATCCTGTCTCCTGACGTCAGTCAGAGAGAGAAGTTTAAAAAGAAGAGTTGCAGCAGCTCAGCATCACACCGCGCTGCTTCCAGTCAGCAGAACCCACTGGGACCAACATCTCCATCAAGAAATCTAACTTAAAGAAAAGGTTTGTCAGCTTTAAAGAAGTTCTTTTAATTCATGATAATTATAAATGACTTTCTTCTTACTGTGTGTGTGTGTGTGTGTGTGTGTGTGTGTGTGTGTGTGTGTGTGTGTGTGCGTGCAGTCCATGGCTTCATGTGCACTGAGGACCTGCCTGTGGACTCTGGCTCTGGGCGCGTCTGCCTCCATCCTGATGGGAGCAGAGTGTGGGAAGGAGTGTGCGTTGTGTCTGTACCATGCCCGCTCTCAGCAGCCAGCAGTGGTAAGTCTGTCTGACCGGAGTTAGAACCCAATCACAACCAGCAGGATGGTTTTAGTTACAGAGTAATCTGATTAGTTACTTTTCCTACAGTTACTACCTTGTTAGATTACCAAGAAGTGGTGTTACTATGATATGTTAAAATGATGGGTATTTAATTTAATGCCATGCCAGACTTATTGTACTGTGTGTCCAGCTGGTCTCAGGTGTGTAAAATCCCATTAAAACCATTAGAATCAGTGTATAAATACGAGCTTTTATCATCATTTTAATAAACTCACAAATTACAAAATGTTAGGTTTTGATAATCTGATAAAATTTCATCAAATGTGCCTTGTTTTTAAAATAATCCACGACATGGCCGCTCCGCCACTCAGACACGCTCCATAGTCAGAGGAGAGTCCGTTCTGCTCCATTTGGTCGTCATCTTTGGCTTATCATGGGATGGGTCGCGAAGGCAAAGACCTCAGATGGTAAATCTAGGCTTCCGTCACGTCGGCTGCATCCTCCAGCTCGAGCGAGAGGATCCTGAGGTGTTCCCTGTCCAGCTGTGAGACATAGTATCTCCAGCAGGTCCAGAGTCTACCACGTTTCTCTTTCCAGGGCGACGTGCCCAAAATACCTCACCAGCAAGGGTGTTTTGGCATTCTACAAGCTGCCCGAACCACCCCATTTAGCTTCTCTCCACCTAAAGGGGCAACAGTTCTACTCTGAGCCCCTCGCTTTATCTCTGAGTAAGAGTCCAGCCACCCTGCAGATCCTGGTTACCATGGCGAGGGCAGGAACATAGATCCTGGTTACCATGGCGAGGGCAGGAACATAGATCCTGGTTACCATGGTGTGGGTAGGAACGTAGATCCTGGTTACCATGGTGAGGGTAGGAACGTAGATCCTGGTTACCATGGCGAGGGCAGGAACATAGATCCTGGTTACCATGGTGAGGGTAGGAACGTAGATCCTGGTTACCATGGTGAGGGTAGGAACGTAGATCCTGGTTACCATGGTGAGGGTAGGAACGTAGATCCTGGTTACCATGGTGAGGGTAGGAATGTAGATCCTGGTTACCATGGTGAGGGTAGGAACGTAGATCCTGGTTACCACGGTGAGGGTAGGAACGTAGATCCCGGTTACCATGGTGAGGGTAGGAATGTAGATCCTGGTTACCATGCTGAGGGTAGGAACATAGATCCTGGTTACCACGGTGAGGGTAGGAACGTAGGACCTGGTTACCATGGTGAGGGTAGGAACGTAGATCCTGGTTACCATGGTGAGGGTAGGAACGTAGATCCTGGTTACCATGGTGAGGGTAGGAACGTAGATCCTGGTTACCACGGTGAGGGTAGGAACATAGATCCTGGTTACCATGGTGAGGGTAGGAACGTAGATCCTGGTTACCATGGTGAGGGTAGGAACGTAGATCCTGGTTACCACGGTGAGGGTAGGAACATAGATCCTGGTTACCATGCTGAGGGTAGGAACGTAGATCCAGGTTACCATGGTGAGGGTAGGAACGTAGATCCTGGTTACCATGGTGAGGGTAGGAAGTACATCCTGGTTACCATGGTGAGGGTAGGAACGTAGATCCTGGTTACCATGATGAGGGTAGGAACGTAGATCCTGGTTACCATGGTGAGGGTAGGAAGTACATCCTGGTTACCATGGTGAGGGTAGGAACGTAGATCCTGGTTACCATGGTGAGGGTAGGAAGTACATCCTGGTTACCATGGTGAGGGTAGGAACGTAGATCCTGGTTACCATGGTGAGGGTAGGAAGTACATCCTGGTTACCATGATGAGGGTAGGAACGTAGATCCTGGTTACCATGGTGAGGGTAGGAAGTACATCCTGGTTACCATGGTGAGGGTAGGAACGTAGATCCTGGTTACCATGGTGAGGGTAGGAAGTACATCCTGGTTACCATGGTGAGGGTAGGAAGTACATCCTGGTTACCATGATGAGGGTAGGAACGTAGATCCTGGTTACCATGGTGAGGGTAGGAAGTACATCCTGGTTACCATGGTGAGGGTAGTAACGTAGATCCTGGTTACCATGGTGAGGGTAGGAACGTAGATCCTGGTTACCATGGTGAGGGTAGGAACGTAGATCCTGGTTACCATGGTGAGGGTAGGAACGTAGATCCTGGTTACCATGGTGAGGGTAGGAAGTACATCCTGGTTACCATGGTGAGGGTAGGAACGTAGATCCTGGTTACCATGATGAGGGTAGGAACGTAGATCCTGGTTACCATGGTGAGGGTAGGAAGTACATCCTGGTTACCATGGTGAGGGTAGGAACGTAGATCCTGGTTACCATGGTGAGGGTAGGAAGTACATCCTGGTTACCATGGTGAGGGTAGGAACGTAGATCCTGGTTACCATGGTGAGGGTAGGAAGTACATCCTGGTTACCATGATGAGGGTAGGAACGTAGATCCTGGTTACCATGGTGAGGGTAGGAAGTACATCCTGGTTACCATGGTGAGGGTAGGAACGTAGATCCTGGTTACCATGGTGAGGGTAGGAAGTACATCCTGGTTACCATGGTGAGGGTAGGAAGTACATCCTGGTTACCATGATGAGGGTAGGAACGTAGATCCTGGTTACCATGGTGAGGGTAGGAAGTACATCCTGGTTACCATGGTGAGGGTAGGAACGTAGATCCTGGTTACCATGGTGAGGGTAGGAACGTAGATCCTGGTTACCATGGTGAGGGTAGGAACGTAGATCCTGGTTACCATGGTGAGGGTAGGAACGTAGATCCTGGTTACCATGGTGAGGGTAGGAACGTAGATCCTGGTTACCATGGTGAGGGTAGGAACGTAGATCCTGGTTACCATGGTGAGGGTAGGAACGTAGATCCTGGTTACCATGGTGACTGGTAAATCCAGACCTTTTCTATTCAGCTCAGGTCTTTCTTGATTACGACGGATCGATGCAGCGTTGAACACATTCTGCAAAAGGCTATTTGTTTATTTCTTGGATCATTTCAATGTAATTACTCAGAAAATCTCAGTTTAATCAATAAACTACCAGCACAGATATTTGTGACTTTTCTGTTGCTGCTCAGACTCTGTTTTGATACATATATTCAGGGAGTCAGAGACCCCTTCATCTCTGGTCTAATCTACTTCATAAATTGGCCGGTTTTTCCCAGCAGAGGGCGCTACCTCCCACACCCAGATGAATGAAAGTAAAACATGTTCGTCTGGAGGGAGGAAGGATGGAGACGCTTCATTTTCCACTCCATTAAGCCGTCTCCATCCATCCTGAGAGCTGATTACAATCATCATCTTCCTGCTGCTATCCAATCAGAAAACGAGCAGGTCTAGTTTCAGTCAGCAGGGACTTTCTTTCTGTTCAGAGTCTGAACACACCGAATGGACGAGGTGATCTGGAACAATACTAAGCTATACCTAGGACTGTGTGCTACATCCCCTCGTGTTCACCGCTGAGCCACACCTAGGGCTGTGTGCTACATCTCCTCGTGTTCACAATGCTGAGCCACACCTAGGGCTGTGTGCTACATCCCCTCGTGTTCACACTGCTGAGCCATACCTAGGGCTGTGTGCTACATCTCCTCGTGTTCACAATGCTGAGCCACACCTAGGGCTGTGTGCTACATCCCCTCGTGTTCACACTGCTGAGCCACACCTAGGGCTGTGTGCTACATCCCCTCGTGTTCACAATGCTGAGCCACACCCAGGGCTGTGTGCTACATCCCCTCGTGTTCACACTGCTGAGCCACACCTAGGGCTGTGTGCTACATCCCCTCGTGTTCACAATGCTGAGCCACACCCAGGGCTGTGTGCTACATCCCCTCGTGTTCACACTGCTGAGCCACACCCAGGGCTGTGTGCTACCTCCCCTCGTGTTCACAATGCTGAGCCATACCTAGGGCTGTGTGCTACATCCCCTCGTGTTCACACTGCTGAGCCACACCCCAGGGTTTTTATCGATTGATGAGTTTCGTAGTTTTCTTCAAGAATTTCTCACCATTTTTTTTTATGATTGTTTTGGTCTAAAATGCTGGATTTCTCCAGCATTTTTTCTAAAAGCAACAAGTTTCTGTTGATTTTAATCTTAATAAAGACGTTAAAAGAAACAGACATCCGTTCACACCCATTCATCCCAACAGACAATCAATCCAATGTGCATGTTGTTTGAGAGTGGGAGGAAACCGGAGCACACACAGGGAGAACATGCAAACTCCACACAGAGAGGCTAGTGATCCAAGCTTCCACCCTCCCTAGAGACTCACACCCTCCAGCTTCCTGCTTTAAGAACACGGTGCTACCCGCTGCACCATCCTGTAACCCTGGTGTAACATGTGGTGGGCGGTGTGGGCCACCGGGGGAGCAGTGGCAGACTGACTTTTTTTTTTTCATGCTGGATCTCTCTGTTCTCCTCGGTCTGCTTGATACTGATTTTGACAGTTGCACGCCACCTGTAGCAGGTTGAGGTCACTGACAGATCTGCTGCACTGATGTCACATAACTTCCTAACTGTTGCTTCCTGCGTTGAATCTGCTCCGAGAAAGCGAAGCTGGTGTGAGCTCCCCAGGTGCAGGCCTGGGTAAGTGTTATGGAGATCCTGTAGTGCCCGGTGCCACCGTCCCCCTCTCGGCGTTGCTGACAGAGTCTGACAGAAAGGCTAGTCGATACAGCGGGTGTTAGCGTCGCTGCAGGAAGAGCCAGAAAGCATCGCAGGCCCTGACTGTGTGACCAAAGAGCCGAACCAGAGCGGACACATGGTTTACATTGATAAAGATTCTTAAAAAAAACAACAGTTTTGTTTCATCTGCTGAATCTGCTGAAGCCTATCCTGGCTGACATCGGGCAAGAAACGGGATACAGCCTGGACAGGTAGCCAGTCTGTTGTAGGGCCAGCACACACACACTTATTTCAAGGGATAATTTCATAGCAGCCAATCAATCTAACATGTATGTTTTTAGAAGAAACCAGAGAAAACCCAAACATGCACAGGTAGAACATGCACACTACACACAGAAAGAACAGTGTTTCAAGTCCCGCCCCCACTCTCGGACTTGTGCTAACCACTGCACCACCATGCAGCCCAGTAGGACTGCACCGTGACCTCAAGAAGGTCAGGGTTTGAGTCCTAATCTTGGGCCAAAAACGTCTCTGTAATCTCAGTTTAATCTACTGTGTTTTTTTTTTTTATCTTATTGTTGACAATAAATCCTAATCCTGCTGCCATGGTAACGATTTTAAAGTTTCAGATTGTATGGTGTAGATTTTGGTAACACAGGGAATGATGTGTGTGTGTGTGTGTGTGTGTGTGTGTGTGTGTGTGTTTGTCTGTGTGTGTGTGTGTGTGTCTGTGTGTGTGTCTGTGTGTGTGTTTGTGTGTGTGTCTGTGTGTGTCTGTGTGTGTGTTTGTGTGTGTGTCTGTGTGTGTGTGTGTGTCTGTGTGTGTGTGTGTTTGTGTGTGTGTGTGTGTGTGTGTCTGTGTGTGTGTTTGTGTGTGTGTCTGTGTGTGTGTTTGTGTGTGTGTCTGTGTGTGTGTTTGTGTGTGTGTCTGTGTGTGTGTGTGTGTCTGTGTGTGTGTGTGTTTGTGTGTGTGTGTGTGTGTGTGTCTGTGTGTGTGTTTGTGTGTGTGTCTGTGTGTGTGTTTGTGTGTGTGTCTGTGTGTGTGTCTGTGTGTGTGTTTGTGTGTGTGTCTGTGTGTGTGTTTGTGTGTGTGTCTGTGTGTGTGTTTGTGTGTGTCTGTGTCTGTGTGTGTGTGTGTGTCTGTGTGTTTGTGTTTCAGTCCTGCTCTGCTGAGTGTGGAGGCGTGCTGGATGGACTCTGCAAGGACTTCCTGTTGGAGTTGGAAGGGGGGGTTTCGGCTGACCCCCGAACGCAGCAGGACCAAGATGGAGATCCGCCCGAGGGGCATCTGGTGGCGAAGAAGTACGGCGGCTTCCTGAAACGTTACGGGGGCTTCATGTCACGCCGGTCCTCTTCTTCTCCTGAGGAAACCCAGGAAGAGGAAAAACTACGTCAAGAAATCCTGAAACTACTTCAGGAGGCCGCAGAGGAGGACGGGGGGCAGGATGCCGAGGGTAAAGAGGAGGAGGGAAAGGAGTGGGGGAAAGAGGCCAGCACAGAGGTGGTAAAGAGGTACGGGGGCTTCATGCGGAGGCAGGAAGGAGGGGCGGAGCTACTGAAGCTGTTAGACCGTGGACTGAAGAAACGTTACGGAGGCTTCATGCGGCGTGTAGGCCGGCCGGAATGGTTGATAGACAACAAGAATGGGGTGATGAAGAGGTACGGGGGCTTTATGGACTAGACACACACACACACACACATTCTCACACACACACACACACACACACACACACACACACACACACACCCACACACACACACACACACACACACACACACACACACACACACACACACACACGTCACTGTTCGTTTTGTGCTCGTCTGTGCTGGAATGCTGAAACAATGTTTTATTCAGTAATAAAGTTTTTGATGTTCGACGTGTCGTTGTTTTTTATTGTTGTTGTTGTTGTTGTTTTTTTTATCAAAGGGTTTGTTAGAATGTGGGCGTGGCCAAGAACAAAATCCATGGCCAGGAACAGCATGGTGTTTGAATAGTGGACAGAGACGTAACTGTTCACAAAAAACACAATTCAAAACACATTTTTGTGGTTAGCACGATGGCCTCACAGCAAGAAGGTCAGGGGTTCAAGTACCGGAATGGGGGTGAGGCATGGAACACTGACCTTTCTGTGTGTAGTTTGCATGTTCTACCTGTGTATGTGAGGGTTTTCTCTGGTTTCCTCCAGAAACATTCATGTTAGGTTGATTGGCTGCTTTGAAATTGTCCATGGGAATGAGTGTGTGTGTGGATGTTTGTGTGTGTGTGGTCCTGCGACAGACTGGTGACGTGTTTGATGTGTACCCTGCCTCTCTGAAATCAGCCGGGATAGGCTCTGACGCCCCCTGTCACCTAAAAACAATTCAGAAGACGAAAGGAGACAAATTGAATAATTATTTTAAATCTGTTCTTAGATTTTATGTTAAAAACATTCAAACTTTGGTCTGAATCAGCAGGAATAAGCTGCTTGAATGCTGACCAGCTGAGTTTGTACCAGTAATATTTCTTCCAGGTTGTTTCAGGTGAGTCAGCATGGCGGTGTGCTGTCTTAAAGCCACCCAACCTCAGCTGAACAGTGTCTGCACCACCTTCATTTGATCCACCTGTCTCTGTTTTCCCAACAGGAGACTTTAGAGAGGGGAGTCTTCAAGCTCCGGTTGGTTGGGAGCGGTAGTGTTGTATGTCTGACTTAAACAATGTGATTATTTACGTTTAGGGATGGTTATCCATACCATCCTGTTGATGACGGTACTTTTATGGTCTAAAAATAAGGACAGGAAGACAAACTTTATGAATGAAACCAAACCTTTGTTTTGTCTTCTAAACTGTTTATCCCTAATAGTACGACGGGCGATGTCGGATCCCATCCTGGTATGCCCCGAACAGGGTACCAGTCTGTCACAGGGCCACACATAGACAAACATTCACACACGCACACACACACACACACACACACACACACACACACACACACACACACACACACACACTCATTC
>CACRXE010000006.1:3207500-3270000 GCA_902685375.1 Neostethus bicornis | reverse complement strand
CTTTATGTTCATTTTTTTTTTTTTTTTTTAACATACTAATTTCATTCCTCAACTGGAAAATTTCTGTGCTGCACTACTACACCGCAGCAGGCTGCCAGGACGGCGCCAATGGTGGGAGAAATGGGGGGTTAGGTGTCTTCTCCAAGGACATCTAAACATGAGCTCAATGGGATTCGACTTCCAGGATATTATTCCCGTCACTGACTGTTCGTGGCAGTTTGATAAAAAGGTTCCTATCTGTTTATTACAGGTTAAAAAAGCCCATCAGCAGTGGTTCCATGATTAAAGACAGACTTTGGTCCTGATAGAAGAGCCGGTGATGATCCGTACGATAGCTGCAGTAGAACCTTGGAATAACTTTAAATGTTAAACTTTAACTTCCATTGCTGCACTTCCAACGTCTACACAAGGTTCAAAGTTATGTTTATGCAAATAAAACCACGCCCTCTGCCATACTGGTATGACAGGTCTTATCAGCACAGAGAGGACGCAGGGGACGGTTTTTATTATTTACCTTTATTTAAATAAGGTAAACATCGTCCAAACACGACACAGACTCACACAAAACACATTAGAGTTAAGGCCAGCACGCAGCTGCAGCCTCACAGTGATCAGGTCTGGGTTTAAGTACCGGATGGAATGAGGCCTGTAACACTGGTCTTTCTGTGTGTAGTTTGCATGTTCTCCCTGTGTGTGGGGGGGTTTTCTCTGGTTTCCTCCAAAAACATACATGTTAGGTTGATTGGCTGCTATGAAATTACCCCTAGGAATGAGTGTGTGTGTGTGTGGATGGTTGTCTGTGTGTGTGTGTGGCCCTGCAGCAGACTGGCGATCTGTTCAGGGTGTACCCCGCCTCCCACCTGTTATCAGCCGTGATAGGCTCCTGCCCCCCCTGCAGACCCAATAGGGATAAACGGTAGAGAAGACAAAATAAAACTATTCTTTTCAGTCTGTAACGCTGCAGTAACACAGCGTCACCATGGCAGCGTCTTACCTTCCAAACGTCTCTCTTGCCATGATGACGTGGTGACGACGTTTCCGTGGTTAACCTGCAGCAGCTGTTTTATTCTTTATCAGCAGATCCATTACTTTTAACTTAAAGTATAAAAAGGCCACCAGGAGCGGTGGCCTAGTGGTAGAATTACCCCTTTTGACCAGGAGAACCTAGTTCGATTCCCACTGGGCCCAAGCCACTCCTGGGACTACCTGAAGATGACAAAAGATAGAAAAAAAAAAACTAAATGAAAAAAACATCAAAGAATGTCATTCATTGGAAGGAGATGGAAAGCCAGGGAAATGTGGATACACCAAGCGGCCAAGACAGTCTGGTAGAACTAGAGGACAGAACCCCAATGTACCATACTTTACCAGCTTCTAGTATCTAGCAGCAGCTACATGTCTCTCTTTCTATCTGGCCTGGTGATAAGCTCCTTCAAACAGGAATGCTTTAAATGTAGGAACACTGTCTGCCTCTCTCACTTGAGCTGGGAGCTTATTCCATAAAACTGGAGCTTGGTAGCTAAAGGCTCTACCTCCAACTGTACTTTTAGAAATCCTAGGAACCACCAACAGCCCTGCATTTTGTGAGCGGAGTGTTCTGCTTGGTTGATAAGGTACTATAAGTTCACTAATGTAAGATGGAGCCATGCCGTTTAGAGCCTTGTAGGTTAGTAAGAGGATTTTAAACTCCATCAGGAGCCAGTGGAGAGACACTAGCACAGGTGTAATATGATCTCTTCTATGAGTTCCTGCTAATAGTCTTGCTGCTGCATTTTGAACCAGCTGAAGATTTAGGGCATGCTGCGAGCAAAGCGTTACAATAATCCAACCTAATGTAACAAATGAATGGATGAGTTTTTCAGCATCACTTTAACATAAAATATTTCACATTTTAGCTACTTCGTCAAGGTGAAGAGCGGACTTCATCCAGACATAAATTTGTCTAGATGGTAAAAAAAATCCCACAGACAAAAATAATGTTTAAAAAAGAAAATTAGGGGAAAAGATTAAAGGCAGTAGTGTTTAAACAAATGGCGTTGCTTTAACGGGAGGCAAGTTTTGTTAAACGGTGATGAACGGTTTGAGCGGGATGGACTTTTTTTCACCTCTACAGCAGAGTTGGGGCGTTGTAAATCGGGTCTGAGGTGGATTGTAGAGAGGAGTAAATAAGGAAAGTGGATGGAAAGTGGGGGAAGGAAGGACCGGGAGATCGGTGCAGCGTCAGCAATAACTAGGACGCCGCATTGGTCTGTCGTGGTGAAGAAAGCGCTGAGCCGAAAAGCAAAGTTCTGGATTTACAAGTCTTTCTACGTTCCTACCCTCACCATGGTAACCAGGATCTACGTTCCTACCCTCACCATGGAAACCAGGATCTACGTTCCTACCCTCACCATGGTAACCAGGATCTACGTTCCTACCCTCACCATGGTAACCAGGATCTAAGTTCCTACCCTCACCATGGTAACCAGGATCTATGTTCCTACCTTCACCATGGTAACCAGGATCTACGTTCCTACCCTCACCATGGTAACCAGGATCTACGTTCCTACCCTCACCATGGTAACCAGGATCTTCGTTCCTACCCTCACTATAGTAACCAGGATCTTCGTTCCTACCCTCACTATAGTAACCAGGATCTACGTTCCTACCCTCACCATGGTAACCAGGATCTACGTTCCGATCCTCACCATGGTAACCAGGATCTATGTTCCTACCCTCACCATGGTAACCAGGATCTACGTTCCTACCCTCACCATGGTAACCAGAATCTACGTTCCTACCCTCACCATGGTAACCAGGATCTACGTTCCTACCCTCACCATGGTAACCAGGATCTACGTTCCTACCCTCACCATGGTAACCAGGATCTATGTTCCTACCCTCACCATGGTAACCAGCTGTGGGTGGTGACCAACAGAATGAGATCTACGAATACAAGCGGCTGAAATGAGCTTCCTCAGCAGGGTGGCAGGGCTCTTACTCAGAGATCGGGTGAGGAGTTCTGCCATCCGGGAGGAGCTGGAGAGACTATGTCTCACAGCTGGACAGGGAACACCTCAGGATTCTCCCGGGTGAGCTGGAGGATGCTACCGGGGTGAGAGAAGCCTGGGATTTCCGTCTGAGGCTGTTGCCCCCGCGACCGGCCCCAGATAAGCGGAAGACGATGGGATGGAACGGATGGAATTAAAACCTACTGTACTATACTGTAGTTATTCCTCAATGTGGAAATGATTTGGCTGCATTGCCCCGCAGCAGGCAGCCACAACGGCACCAATGGTGGGAGCAACTAAGAGGTTAGGTGTCTGCTTCAGGGAGACCTAGCAGGCTCAGTGGCATGCAAACGGCTTCTGCTGCTCCAAGACAAACACTCTACCACTGAGCCAACGCCTCCGTAACGGCTCCCTGTTTTCTACCTGTTTGTTTTGTTTAAACACACCCTTTGTTTACCTGATGGGAACCTTTCTGACTTCACCCACCGCCAGGCTGACAGCTGGTGGGACGAACCTGTTTAATGTTTAAGATATAAACAGTTTTTTTTTTTTTTTCCCCTCCAGGTGAAACGGGAAGTTGGTGACATCAGCATCCTGGTGAACAACGCTGGCATCGTTACAGGGAAGAAGTTTATTGATTCACCAGATTCTCTGATTGAGAAAACCATGGAGGTGAACAGCATGGCTCACTTCTGGGTAAGTTCTGTCTGCCCGCTGGGACCAGGTACTAGTAAATCACCATGGAAACAGAACCTGATGGGAATCCATAGTCCCAAAGTAGCACCCTATAATCCTGATGGGACCTACTGAAGGAATCCAGACTGCAGGTCTTCATAGTCTGACTAAGGATCTCCAGAATCCAACCAGAGGACGTCAAAGTCCTGTTGGATTCAAACTGAGAATACTTCATTAATCTCTTTCTGGGGATCCGTGTGTCCAGTACCTCCAAGCAGATCAAGAGAGAGCTCCAAACAGCTTCAGAACAGCTGCTAGGTGGTGCAGAGTTAGGTGAGGTGGAGCTGGAACAGTAGTTGGTGGAACACACGACAGTTGGCTTTGCACGGTGGAATGTGTGTTACCGTGGTAACAATGTTTTTCATCTCCAGTGAATCCTAACAAGATGTTAAACTGTCTCTAAAAGCTCCACATGTTGATCCTTCACTGTGGTGGAACAACACCAGCAGTCCACCATCTTTAGTCCAATAGTGAAGCCAGGTATGTTCGGACAGGAAGCACCTTTTAATTTATTTTTTTTAACCCTGCCCTGTCCGGTGTTGTCACAAGTAGGATGATGATCTGTACGTCAGGTTGGAGCTCCACATCTTCAATAAAATAAATAAATAAATGAATGACTCTCTTCATCCCTCACCGTGCTGCACTCCTTACACCGCGGCAGGCTGCCGTTCGACGGCGCCAGTGGTGGGAGAAGTGGGGGTTCTTGTTGGATTTTTTTAGTTTTATTGTAGTTTGAAGAGCTGATCTCCTCCATCAGCTCCTTCATGTGGAGTCTTCATGGACGTGTGGAGCTGAGCTCCTTCATGTGGAGTCTTCATGGACGTGTGGAGCTGAGCTCCTTCATGTGGAGTCTTCATGGACGTGTGGAGCTGAGCTCCTTCATGTGGAGTCTTCATGGACGTGTGGAGCTGAGCTCCTTCACGTGGAGTCTTCATGGACGTGTGGAGCTGAGCTCCTTCACGTGGAGTCTTCATGGACGTGTGGAGCTGAGCTCCTTCACGTGGAGTCTTCATGGACGTGTGGAGCTGAGCTCCTTCATGTGGAGTCTTCATGGACGTGTGGAACTGAGCTCCTTCATGTGGAGTCTTCATGGACGTGTGGAGCTGAGCTCCTTCATGTGGAGTCTTCATGGACGTGTGGAGCTGAGCTCCTTCATGTGGAGTCTTCATGGACGTGTGGAGCTGAGCTCCTTCATGTGGAGTCTTCATGGACGCGTGGAGCTGAGCTCCTTCATGTGGAGTCCTCATGGACGTGTGGAGCTGAGCTCCTTCATGTGGAGTCTTCATGGACGTGTGGAGCTGAGCTCCTTCATGTGGAGTCCTCATGGACGTGTGGAGCTGAGCTCCTTCATGTGGAGTCTTCATGGACGTGTGGAGCTGAGCTCCTTCATGTGGAGTCTTCATGGACGTGTGGAGCTGAGCTCCTTCATGTGGAGTCTTCATGGACGTGTGGAGCTGAGCTCCTTCATGTGGAGTCTTCATGGACGTGTGGAGCTGAGCTCCTTCATGTGGAGTCTTCATGGACGTGTGGAGCTGAGCTCCTTCATGTGGAGTCTTCATGGACGTGTGGAGCTGAGCTCCTTCATGTGGAGTCTTCATGGACGTGTGGAGCTGAGCTCCTTCATGTGGAGTCTTCATGGACGTGTGGAGCTGAGCTCCTTCATGTGGAGTCTTTATGGACGTGTGGAGCTGAGCTCCTTCATGTGGAGTCTTCATGGACGTGTGGAGCTGAGCTCCTTCATGTGGAGTCTTTATGGACGTGTGGAGCTGAGCTCCTTCATGTGGAGTCTTTATGGACGTGTGGAGCTGAGCTCCTTCATGTGGAGTCTTCATGGACGTGTGGAGCTGAGCTCCTTCATGTGGAGTCTTCATGGACGTGTGGAGCTGAGCTCCTTCATGTGGAGTCTTCATGGACGTGTGGAGCTGAGCTCCTTCATGTGGAGTCTTCATGGACGTGTGGAGCTGAGCTCCTTCACGTGGAGTCTTCATGGACGTGTGGAGCTGAGCTCCTTCACTATGGAACTAAAGATGGTGGACTGCTGGTGTTGTTCCACCACAGTGAAGGATCAACATGTGGAGCTTTTAGAGACAGTTTAAGATCTCATTAATATTCACTGGAGATGAAAAACATGGTTACCACGGTAACACACATTCCAACCAGCGCAAAGCCAACTGTCATGTATTCCACCAAGGCGCTGTTCCACCTTCACTCAACTCAGCCCCACCTAGCAGCTGTTCTAAAGCTGTTTGGAGCTCTCTCTCTCTCTCTCTCTCTCTCTCTGCTCGGAGCTACCCGACACACAGATTTAGGAGATTAAATAAAGTATCTGTAAATAAAACAGAACAATAATTCTTCTTGTTTCTGCTTAAAGACTCTTTATTTGAGAAACGAGCCCATCGTTCTCAGAATGAATAAGTCACTTATTCAAAAAGGAGTTTTAGTCGCAGGTATTTATGAAAAAAAAGTGAGTTTTTACCCAGAAAATACATTAAAGCTACTGTGAACGTCACCGTGATCCAGCAGGATGTCGTAGTCTTACTGCGGCTCCACAGTCTGGATGAGAAACTGTTCAGGACTAACGGAGACTTGCTGCTCTCCATGAGGGTTGACTCAAACACAAGTGAAGTCTTTTTTTTTTTTTAATATACTCTATTGATCCCTCTCCGGGGAAATTTATGTGCTGCACTTCTACACCGCAGCAGGCTGCCACAACGCCGCCAAGAGTGGGAGATATAGGTGGATTAGGTGTCTTCTCCAAGGACCCTAGACATAACGAAATGTAAACCTGCGAACTTCCGGTGCACTTCCAGTCCGCGGGCGAATGCTCTAACCACTGAGCCATCGTCTTCCTGGTTTAGTCCAACCAAATGAGATTCACTCTAAAGTTTTGTAGAGAATCCTGTTTTTTTTTAATCACTGTGTGTTTTGAAGGTAGAACCAGTAACAGGATCTAGTTTCCGGTGTTTATGTTGAACTTAAACACCGGAATTCCTCCTGATGTTCCTCCTAAACATCAGGAGGAATGTAAAGAATTCATTTCGCTGGCCCCTCAAACATCTGGTTAAAGGAACCCAGATGTGTTTCTCAGCTACAAGCTGCCACCTGCTGGTGGAACGCTTCACAGCAGGTGCTGCTTTGGAAAAAAATTCAGAAACATTTCTGTGAAAAAATAAAAATAATCAAAAATGATCTGAATCCTGAAAAAAACACTGCTTAAAATTATGAGTAAGATTTCTGATGTTTTGTTTCATCTTTTTAATCGTTTATCACTGATCGGGTCATTGGGGTGATGGAGCCTATCACAGCTGAAAACAGGTCCGGGAGGCAGGGTACACCCTGAACAGGTCACCAGTCTGGTTTGGGGCCACACACACAGACAACCATCCACACACACACACACACACACACACACACACACACACACACACACACACACAGACAACCATCCACACACACACACACACACACACACACACACACACAGAGACAACCATCCACACACACACACACACACACAGACACACAGACAACCATCCACACACACACACACACAGACAACCATCCACACACACACACACACAGACACACAGACAACCATCCACACACACACACACACACACACACAGACAACCATCCACACACACACACACACACAGACACACAGACACACAGACAACCATCCACACACACACACACACACACAGACAACCATCCACACACACACACACACACACACACACACACACAGACAACCATCCACACACACACACACACACACACACACACACAGACAACCATCCACACACACACACACACACACACACACACACACAGACACACACACACACAGACACACAGACAACCATCCACACACACACACACACACAGATAACCATCCACACACACACACACACACACACACACACACACACACACACACACACACACACACACACACACACAGACAACCATCCACACACACACACACACACACACAGACAACCATCCACACACACACACACACACACACACACACAGACAACCATCCACACACACACACACACACAGACACACACAGACACACAGACAACCATCCACACACACACACACACACACACACACACACACACACACACACACACACACACACACACACACAGACAACCATACACACACACACACAGACAGACAACCATACACACACACACACACACACACACACAGACAACCATCCACACACACACACACACACACACACACACACACACACACACAGACAACCATCCACACACACACACACACACACACACACACACACACACACACACACAGAGACAACCATCCACACACACACACACACACACACACACACACACACACACACACACACACACACACAGACAACCATCCACACACACACACACACACACACACACACACACACACATACACACACTCATTCCTAGAGGTAATTTTATAGCAGCCAATCAACCTAACATGTATGTTTTTGGAGAGTGGAAAGAAACCCACACATACACGTGGAGAACATGCAAACTACACACAGAAAGGACAGTGATTCAAGCCTCGTTCTCACTCCAGGGCATGAAGCCCTGACCTTCTTGCTGTGAGGCCACCATACGGCCTGTATTCTGAAGTTTAGCAGCAAATAAACAACATTCTTTTAAAATTTTTTTACATATTCTATTCATCCCTCACGGGGGAAATTTGTGTGCTGCTTTACACCGCAGCAGGCTGCCACCACGGCGCCAGTGATGGGAGAAACGGGGTGTTAGGTGTGTTCCCCGAGGACACGGAGACATGAGCTCAGTGGGATTCAAACCGACTTCTCCCGGTCCAAGGTTGAACATTCTATCACTGTGGTTTCCACGGCAACAAAGAGTTCTAATCTTTGGGTTTTTAAGATTTTGGGATTCGTGCTTTTCGTTGGGTCGACATAAAAGTTTTATTTCAAACTAAAATTTTGCCAAAGTTTCAAAAAGATGGTGGCGTAGAAAAAAAAACGGTGGCATTTTTTAAAGAGGTGGAGGAAGAAGAAACTAATCAAAACGTCTGGTGATCGATCCGTTTGAGATTTTACACAAACAGTAGTTTATTTACGTGAAACTAAGGATCAGAAAGTTTTCTTAATGCTGAGTTCAAATTAAAAATCCAGGATTCTCCAAACGGTTTCAGGAATAATCTGTTTTTTATGAATCTTTATTATAATAAAATTAAATTAAATCTTTTTAAAAGTCAGAAGACTCGTTTATTTAAAAAAAACTATTTCAAACAGTAAAAAATGAGGTTTATTTGTGTTTAAGTCGTGTTTAGGATTAAAAACAGTGAAATCTTTCGTTTTCTCAGTGGGACAGACGTTCCTTCTAGGGACAGAGACGTGTCTTTAGGGACTCTTTGAAAGAAGAGAATGCAGGTTCTTTAAAAGGAGGCTTGAACGTGACACCTGCTCTGTGAAAAAAAAAACTCTGAAGAAAGATTAAGACATTGTATCAAGGCCTGGTCACATGATAAGATGGGGCACTGAATTTTAACGCCCGTCACTGCACATAAAAAAAAACGAAAACCTGGGCGTTGGCTTAGCGGTGCACCGCTGAAGCCAGCGTTCTTTTTTTTTTTTTTTTTTTTTTTTATTATTTACAAGGTTTATTGTTCAAAAATATACATATTTACATTGAAAATTCCACATTTAAGTTAATCTACGGAACAAAACATTTACCATTTCACACTCACACCTCCAGATGTGTTCCCCACTCTATCCTACCCCCCATGAACAAAGAATTCAATAAAAACAGTCCCTCCCTCTCGCTTCCCGTCACATCTCTCTCCCATTAGTCCTGTTCACACGCCCCAGGCTCCGTTATGTGTCGCCACATGTAACGCCCTGTAAAATCCACCATCGCCAATATTTTTTTAAAGGTCAAAAAGCAGTTACAAGGCCAAAATCCAAAGAGCGCAAAAAAAACGAGGAAAAGCCTCCACTAAACCCCCCCCAAAAAAAACACAGAGATAAAAATGAACCTTCGAACAGCTGCTGACGATCAGATAAAAATCAAAAAGAGTCCATAAACCCGTGGGTGTGTCCACTTCACCAGACGTCCCATTCCTCTGGGATCAGCCCCTGTTTTCTCCTTTCTGCCTCAGTCTGCCGTTGAATAACAAGACGTTCTTCGTCAGCATCTTAATTGCACTTTTTATCAGGGCCGTAGGTGTAAGGAGGTGTAAGATCAGGGTCCTGTATCAGGGCCGTAGGTGTAAGGAGGTGTAAGATCAGGGTCCTGTATCAGGGCCGTAGGTGTAAGATCAGGACCCTGTATCAGGGCCGTAGGTGTAAGGAGGTGTAAGATCAGGGTCCTGTATCAGGGCTGTAGGTGTAAGGAGGTGTAAGATCAGGGTCCTGTATCAGGGCCGTAGGTGTAAGGAGGTGTAAGATCAGGGTCCTGTATCAGGGCCGTAGGTGTAAGGAGGTGTAAGATCAGGGTCCTGTATCAGGGCCGTAGGTGTAAGGAGGTGTAAGATCAGGGTCCTGTATTAGGGTCGTAGGTGTAAGGAGGTGTAAGATCAGGGTCCTGTATCAGGGCCGTAGGTGTAAGGAGGTGTAAGATCAGGGTCCTGTATTAGGGTCGTAGGTGTAAGGAGGTGTAAGATCAGGGTCCTGTATCAGGGCCGTAGGTGTAAGGAGGTGTAAGATCAGGGTCCTGTATCAGGGCTGTAGGTGTAAGGAGGTGTAAGATCAGGGTCCTGTATCAGGGCCGTAGGTGTAAGGAGGTGTAAGATCAGGGTCCTGTATCAGGGCTGTAGGTGTAAGGAGGTGTAAGATCAGGGTCCTGTGTAAGAAGACCACCTTTCTGTGTGAATATATTCGGTTTCTTCCACAAGGCGTCCATTATACTGTTAATGGCGATCCACCCCAGCGGAGGGTCCTGAAGACCCGAGCCCGTGGGGCTGTAGTCGGGTGGTCTTCCCAGACTCTTGTTCATCCAGGGTGTGGCGGCCCTCCAGGTGAGTCTGGCATGACGGCAGGACCAGAGCAAATGATGAACCGTGTCCAGGTCGCCACAGCGGGGGAGGGGGGAAGCCAGCGTTCTGTCGAGTCGTGAGACCCAGGTTTTGTTCTTCTGTTAAAAATGTTTTTTAAATCATTGAAAATAGTGTTTAAATCTTCGTCTGATGGTGACACTCTGACACCGTCTGGATGGTGTAACCATGACCAACGTCTCATTCTGGTGAAACTGGGACAGATGTGGAACCGCAGTGAGTGTTAGAAAGTTGAATGTGTGTCACGTGTCAGGACAGGACACACACACACACACACGTGTACCTGCACGTGTTTATTTATTTTAACATATTAGCCTGTAAAAAAAAAGTTAAAGAATAAATAAATAAACAAAAAGATCTAAAAGTGTTTGTTAAAAAATAGAAAACAGGTTTCAAAAAGAATGAGTTTCATATTTTATTTTGTACGTTTTAGTCAAAACGTCAATATTTACAAACTTTTAACTAATGACAACCAAAAAAAAAAATGAAGAGTCAAAAATAAAAATAACTTTTTTAAGTCAAACAATCGAAACTCCAACTGTTTGTTAAAAAAAGTGAATAAACAGACTAAACATCATCGATCCAAAAAGAATGAGTTTGAGGTGGTGGAGATGTGGGACCCCCCCAAAAAAAAGACAGTTTTAACAAGTTTATCCCCAATAATCCAATAAGAAGGACAGACATGTGCAGCCTTGAAGACAACGTGGAGGGAAACCATCATGACTGCAGCAGGAGAGCAGATGATGTGAAACCAGACTGATGGATACCAGGGGTTAAATAACCAGAGGGAAGACGAGACACAGGTGGAGACATCAGGGAGTGTGCTGAATTAGGACAGAGGTAAAGATATTTATGACAGTTTTAACTTCTGATGGTAGGAAGGAAGGAAGATCATTTCAGCTGCTTGTATCAGTGATCTCCTTCTTTTGGTCACCAACCACACTGGTTACCATGGTGACGGTAGGAACGTAGATCCTGGTTACCATGGTGAGGGTAGGAACGTAGATCCTGGTTAGCATGGTGAGGGTAGGAACATAGATCCTGGTTATCATGGTGAGGGTAGGAACGTAGATCCTGGTTACCATGGTGAGGGTAGGAACCTAGATCCTGGTTATCATGGTGAGGGTAGAAACATAGATCCTGGTTACCATGGTGAGGGTAGGAACATAGATCCTGGTTACCATGGTGAGGATAGGAACCTAGATCCTGGTTATCATAGTGAGGGTAGGAACATAGATCCTGGTTACCATGGTGAGGGTAGGAACATAGATCCTGGTTATCATGGTGAGGGTAGGAACATAGATCCTGGTTACCATGGTGAGGGTAAGAAGGTAGATCCTGGTTACCATGGTGAGGGTAGGAACGTAGATCCTGGTTACCATGGTGAGGGTAGGAATGTAGATCCTGGTTACCATGGTGAGTGTAGGAACGTAGATCCTGGTTACCATGGTGAGTGTAGGAACGTAGATCCTGGTTACCATGGTGAGTGTAGGAACGTAGATCCTGGTTACCATGGTGAGGGTATGAACATAGATCCTGGTTACCATGGTGAGGATAGGAACGTAGATCCTGGTTACCATGGTGAGGGTAGGAACGTAGATCCTGGTTACCATGGTGAGGGTAGTAATGTATATCCTGGTTACCATGGTGAGGGTAGGAACATAGATCCTGGTTACCATGGTGAGGGTAGGAACATTGATCCTGGTTACCATGGTGAGGGTAGGAACATTGATCCTGGTTACCATGGTGAGGGTAGGAACATAGATCCTGGTTACCATGGTGAGGGTAGGAACATTGATCCTGGTTACCATGATGAGGGTAGGAACATAGATCCTGGTTACCATGGTGAGGGTAGGAACGTAGATCCTGGTTACCATGGTGAGGGTAGGAACATAGATCCTGGTTACCATGGTGAGGGTAGGAACGTAGATCCTGGTTACCATGGTGAGGGTAGGAACGTAGATCCTGGTTACCATGGTGAGGGTAGTAATGTATATCCTGGTTACCATGGTGAGGGTAGGAACATAGATCCTGGTTACCATGGTGAGGGTAGGAACATTGATCCTGGTTACCATGGTGAGGGTAGGAACATTGATCCTGGTTACCATGGTGAGGGTAGGAACGTAGATCCTGGTTACCATGGTGAGGGTAGTAATGTATATCCTGGTTACCATGGTGAGGGTAGGAACATAGATCCTGGTTACCATGGTGAGGGTAGGAACATTGATCCTGGTTACCATGGTGAGGGTAGGAACATTGATCCTGGTTACCATGGTGAGGGTAGGAACATAGATCCTGGTTACCATGGTGAGGGTAGGAACATTGATCCTGGTTACCATGATGAGGGTAGGAACATAGATCCTGGTTACCATGGTGAGGGTAGGAACGTAGATCCTGGTTACCATGGTGAGGGTAGGAACATAGATCCTGGTTACCATGGTGAGGGTAGGAACGTAGATCCTGGTTACCATGGTGAGGGTAGGAACATTGATCCTGGTTACCATGGTGAGGGTAGGAACGTAGATCCTGGTTACCATGGTGAGGGTAGGAACATAGATCCTGGTTACCATGGTGAGGGTAGGAACGTAGATCCTGGTTACCATGGTGAGGGTAGGAACATAGATCCTGGTTACCATGGTGAGGGTAGGAACGTAGATCCTGGTTACCATGGTGAGGGTAGGAACATTGATCCTGGTTACCATGGTGATGGTACTAGTCTTGACTTACAGGTATTTTTCTTCATTTTTTTTTCAGACCTACAAGGCTTTCCTTCCTGCGATGATCGCCAATAATCACGGTCACCTCGTCAGCATCGCCAGCTCCGCCGGCCTCATATCAGTCAATGGTTTAGCAGGTGTGTGACGTTTACCTGGATGTGTGTGTGACGTTTACCTGGATGTGTGTGTGACGTTTACCTGGATGTGTGTGTGACGTTTACCTGGATGTGTGTGTGACGTTTACCTGGATGTGTGTGTGACGTTTACCTGGATGTGTGTGTGACGTTTACCTCGATGTGTGTGTGACGTTTACCTGGATGTGTGTGTGGATGTGTATGTGGATGTGTGTGTGGATGTGTATGTGGTGTTTACCTGGATGTATGTGTGACGTTTACCTGGATGTATGTGTGACCTTTACCTCGATGTGTGTGTGACGTTTACCTGGATGTGTATGTGGATGTGTATGTGGATGTGTGTGTGGTGTTTATCTGGATGTGTGTGGTGTTTATCTGGATGTGTGTGTGACGTTTACCTGGTTGTGTGTGTAGTGTTGGTGTGTGTGACGTTTACGTGAATGTGTGTGTGGTGTTTACCTGGATGTGTGTGTGTGTGTGTTTACAGATTACTGTGCCAGTAAGTTTGCAGCAGTGGGCTTTGCGGAGTCTGTTGGTTTGGAGCTTCTGGCCACCGGGAAAGATGGCGTGAAGACCACCATCGTGTGCCCGTACTTCATCAACACGGGCATGTTTGATGGATGCCAGACCAAGTAGGTTACCCACTCTGTGTCCACTCTGTACCCACTCTGTGTCCACTCTGTACCCACTCTGTGTCCACTCTGTACCCACTCTGTGCCCACTGTGTACCCACTGTGTGCCCTCTCTGTACCCACTGTGTGTCCACTCTGTACCCACTCTGTGTCCACTCTGTACCCACTCTGTGCCCACTGTGTACCCACTGTGTGCCCTCTCTGTGCAGGCGGGCGTGGAGCAGTAAATCTTATCTCATTACAAATAGAAAGAAATAAACAATACTTTTTGTTATGAAGCATTGATTCAGCTTCACTTCTATTTTAAATGATGTGAATTCCCCCCTCCTCTCGCTCACTCCCACTCCCCTGTAATTTACCGGCTCTGATCAACGACTTTATGTCATAAAACTTCTTAATGAAATATTTTAATGATTGATCATCAGTCACCTTCTTAACAGTCAACCCCTTACGGATATACGAGGGGTGCCGGAGCCCGTCCCGGCTGATTCAAGGCGAGGTGCAGGGTACGCCCCGAACAGGTTGCCAGTCATCGCAGGGCCACACACACATTCATTCCTTTGGCACCGACCAATCAGACTAACGTGCATGTTTTTGGAGGATGGGAGGAAACCTACACAGACACAAGAGAACATGCAAACTCCACACAGAAAGGTCAGTGTTTCAAGCTTCGTCCCCAACCGGGACTTGAACCCACGACCTCCTTTCTGAGAGGTCACTGTGCCACCCACTGCGCCACCGTGCTGCCCCATTTTCACAGGTTGTTGGCACAGTAGGGCTAATGGCGCCACCTACTGACTGTTACACTGCTTTTTTATTGTGATCAGAAAAAGATAATAAATGAGAAATTTAAACTCAACGCTCATTTGTAAATTATTAGAAAAATGTAGTTAATAATAGTTTAATATTTAAAGCATGATTTAAATATTTAACAACTTTTAATTCATTAAATGAGAAAATCTCAGATGTTTTTAGTCTATATTTTTTTCCCATTAATGTTACATTTTAAATCCTTTGATTTAAAATGATATTATTTTTTTTTGTAAATGTTTGCTGGCGTTCATTAAAAAACATAGAAATCTTGAGATTATGATTAAAATGTTGACATTGTAGTTTTAACACTATGACGACCAGAATTCTAGAACTACTAGAACTGCCACGGCCGTCAATGTGATGATTAGCACTATGATGACGACATCATCACTCAAGTGCCCCAATCACTGACAAACGTCTTCTCAAATCAATTTTCGCTCACCTGAGTGGCGCCACAACAGTTACTAGGCAACCGTAACCATGCCACAGTCAGGCACAGGAAAAAGTTACAAAATGAATTACTCAGAATGTGTTTTTACTGTTTTATTTAAGTTCAATTAAAACAATTTACAAAAAAATGTAGAAAAAATAAAAAGCCGAGGAAAGTCAAAGATCAACGTAACGGCAGGAATTAGACGTCAACTTCTAAGAAACGTCAAATTAACAGATTTGGTAGTTCTAGTGTTAAACACCAACACCTCACCAGCGAGCCGTCCAGATGCCTCATCCACCCCATCTGGCTTCTCTCGACCCGCAGGAGTAGTGACTCTACTACGAGCTCCTCCCGGATGGCATGAAAAATAAAACTAATTTAAAATATATTTGATTTGGTAAAAACATTCACACAGTTTTTTTTTCATAATTATGTACACAATATGTAAATGAGATGTAAATCAGGTTTACTGGGTTAGTTTAACTCTAACGGTGAGATAGAAGTGCTCTGTGTGCTGTCCTCACGACACGTGACTGTGTGCAGCTAGACAGCCAGCTAACTCTTCCAATGAAAAAAGAGACTCCCACACAAGGCTTGCTTTTCTTGTTTATGTAGACTCTTTCTTCACAGGATTATACATATATGTACGTATATATATGTACGTGATAATAGTAACTGAAACAAAACAAACAAAAGAAGTGCATTATAAGCTGTACAAAACGCTGAGTCTCCATGATCAAACACACGTTAGCTTAGCTTAAAACATGCGCGCGTTAGCTTAGCTTGAAACATGCGCGCCCACATCCTAAGTGGCTTACTACATAAGACGCGATTCACACGCTATCAAATGAAATACAATCTTAAGCATGCAAACAAAGCACATAAACACAAAAAATACTTACAAAGACTAAAGTTATCCCAGGTTTTTAACAAGTTTTGAGCGCAGTCTAATTCCGTCTTTTCAATTTCAGACTCATCCAAGATCTACTATTTTCGAGACCTCTCACTCTGCTGTTAGTTTAAGAAATTATAAAAGATCTTTAGAAGAGACAGACGTCTCACTCTGACATATACTTCAATCAAAGACATAACACTCCCCGCTTGATATAAACATATTATATCACCACATATCGAAACATAAAATTTTACATAGATAATATCTTACTCCGAAAGCAAAACAACAGTCTCTGAGACTGGTCTCAAAAACACCTTTGGAGTTCCATCTTTGATGATCCGTATCTCCACTTTACGAACCTTCTTGTCACTACTGGGTAGAGTCTTAACTATCAGTCCCATAGGCCATTCATTCCTGTGGGCTAGAGGATCTTTTAACAACACAATGTCTCCTTCTTTGACATTTGGTTGGTTTTCAGTCCACTTTGTGCGCTTCTTCTTGCACCGAACGAACGACGACACCCCCGGCCCGAGCGAGTTCACCTGTGCCACATTCTCCTCCAGACTTCCCCACCCTGCCTGTCCATTTGTCTTCCGTTTCAAAGAAACCACAACATGAACAAGTTTGGCTACTGCTCTGCATGCCGTTGTCCAACCCGAAAATCCCTCGAAACGTTTTGCACCCAACTGAGTCGTCGTGACGGCAGCCGCAAGTGTCCCTACACGAGCCCGCATCTCTCTGTCATTCCCAGGCTCCACCAGTGAGAATGAATAGTCTTTTTGAGATCCACCGAGTTTTTCTGAACACAGAAAGCCTGGGCCTGCAACCCAACCACTGTTCCTGAATTCAACGGCTGGAACAAATCCAGTTGCCAGGTCAGCCGGATTCACATCTGCTGAAACGCAATGCCACTGGTCAGGTTGAGTGGATGACCCGACCCGTGCGACGCGGCTAGCCACACACATGCAGAATCCCCTTGAGGAGCCGTGTATGCAACCCAACACAACGCGACTGCCAGTGAAAAACCCGACACCGCCAATCCCGAGGTCCAACTCGTCTTCGACCAAGCCACACACCTCCACTGCCAGCACGGCAGCACAAAGTTCCAACCGCGGCACGGCGTGTGCAGGTCGGGGCGCCAGCCTCGACCTCCCCATCACAAAACCCACGCGACACCCGCCCTGAGTGTCTAAAGAGCGCAGGCAAGCCACCGCACCCACAGCCACAGCAGACGCATCCGAGAAAACACAGAGTTCATCAGTTCTCATTCCACCCAAAGAACCCGAACTGCAACACCTCCCGACCCGGAGATCCTCCAGAGTTCCCAGCGAGCCTCTCCATGAGATCCACGCGTCCTCCCCCCCCGGGGAAAGAGGTGCGTCCCAGTCGCTCTCCTCAGTTGAAAGTTCTCTGAGTAGTGCTTTGCCTTGCACGATTATAGGAGCTGCAAAACCCAACGGATCGTACAAGCTATTGACAGTTGACAGTACTCCCCTACGTGTGAATGGTTTTGTCTCATTGGATACAAGGTAAGTAAAGCTGTCAGTTTGGAGGCTCCAACATAGTCCTAAGCTCCTTTGAACAGGAAGTGGATCTACACCAAGATCTAATTCTTTCAAGTCCTTTGCTAGATCGTCTGCAGGGAATGCTTCCATAACGAGGCTGCAGTTGGAGGCAACTTTGTGTAGTCGCAAATTGGACTCTGCTAACATGTTTTGTGTTCTCGTTAACAGGTCAACTGCTTGTTCAGGTGTGGCGACTGAAGTGAGCCCGTCATCTACATAAAATTGTCTTTCAACAAACCGTCTGGCATCTGAGCCATGTTCCAGCTCACCTTCGCTTGCTGCCCGCCGCATGCAGTAAATGGCAACAGCGGGTGATGGGCTATTCCCAAAAACATGCACTTTCATCCGATATTCGACCACATTTTTTGTGACGTCATTGTCCTCAAACCAGAGATAGCGCAGATAGTCTCTGTGATCTTCACACACCTCAAAACAATAAAACATTTGTTGAACATCAGCTGTCAGGGCTATTGGCTCTTTTCTGAACCGTAACAGCACTCCTAACAGAGAATTATTCAGATCAGGTCCACTGAGTAGCACTTGGTTCAGGGATGTTCCTTCACACTCTGCACTAGAATCAAAAACAACACGTATTTGATCTGGCTTTTGCGGGTGGTATACACCAAACGTTGGCAGATACCAGTGTTCTTTACCTTCGGGCAGAGGTGGAGCGAGTTCAGCTTGATCGTTATCCAACATTTTCTGCATAAATCGGATGTAGTGATCTTTCATTTTTGGTTTCTTTTCTAACGTCTTTTTGAGTGAGTATAGACGTTTTGAGGCTTGAACTCTGTTGCTTGGGAGTCTCCTCCTTGGAGAGCGAAAGGGCAATGGAGCGACCCAGGTGTTTTCTTTGTTTTGTTGGACCGCCTTGTCCATTATTGTTAGAAAGTTTTTGTCATCTATAGACAGTGCCACCTTGTCATCTGACTCTGTACGTTCAAACACAGACTGACCTAGCTTGTGTGTGTTGCCTTTAATGTCCACACTATTTGAGATTAAAGGTGTGCTTTGCTGGGGCTGCTTGACATAGTCCTCTTTCACTGTAAAGACGTTTGGACATGGTTCAAAATGAGTAGTCCGTCCGTTGTCTAGCATGTGTGTTCTGTACACGTTGACTTCTGTTGTGTTGTGAGTTTTGCCCAAGCACACTTCCCCTATCACAACCCACCCCAAGTCTAACCTTTGGGCGTATGGTGCGTTATTTGGTCCATTGATCTGTTCTCTTACTTTATGAATGCTGAGGAGGTCCCTTCCCAGCAAAAGGAGAATAGGAGCATGATGATCGACCGGTTGGATTTTGCTTGCAATAGGGAGAAGGTGTGGATGGTGCTTAGCAATCTCAGGTGAGGGAATTTCAGATCTTTCGTCCGGCACTGAATCACACTCGATTAAAGGAGGCAGTTTGACATTTGTTTTTCCATCCATGGACTCTACTACAAAATGTTCTGCTCTCCTACCTGCAGTTTCAGCTTTTCCTAAGCATGTTTTCAGCGTGTATGGCACAGGTGCACTTTTTATTCCAAACAGGTTGAAAAAGTCCGTCCTAGCCAGGGACCTATTGCTCTGTTCGTCAATCACTGCATACATTTTTATAGCTCTGTCCTTTTGACCTTCTGGATATGCTTTCACCAAACAGATCTTTGAACATGAGCGTGGGCTGTCACTTTGTCCACATACCTCTGTGCACTTGGAGACTACTGCAGGATGGTCTTCTGAGTCCTCCTTAGCATCTACATTCTTTGAGGTGTCATCTTTTGGGACAGGTGTGGGACCCGGATGGAGTGCTGACAAGTGTTTTGGACTGTCACACTCTACACACTTTACTGCTACTTTACAATCTTTGGCTATATGTTGCTCAGACCCACAACACCTGTAGCATATACGATGCTCTCTCAGAAAAGCCTGTCGTTCCTCAATTGATTTGTCTCTGAATAACTTGCATTTTTTCAGAGGGTGTGGCTTCTTATGAATTGGACACAGACGATCTGGTTCTTCGATTTTCTTCTGTTCAAAACTCCCTTGTTTTCTTTCCTCAATTTCCGTTCTGTGTACTGCAACAGTAGCTTTTCGATTATATGGAATGGACTTTTCAGTGCGTGTGGTAACTTGGTTGCTGCAGCTGGATGGGGAAAAACTTGGATCATTTTTCATTTTTGCTTGTTGCTGTACAAATTGCACAAAGACAGAAAAAGGTGGAAATGACACTCTATTGACTTCTTTATACTGCGTACCTACAGTGGTCCACCTCTCCTGCATGTTAAAGGGGAGTTTTTCAACTATTTGTCTAACCCCTCGAGCCGTGTCTAGATATGCAAGACCTGGCAGTGTACCATCAGACTTAGCACACTGCAACTCTAACAAGATGTCCCCAAGCTCCCTTAATTTACCACTCTCTTTGTTTGTCAGCCTTGGAAACTCCTCCAACTTTTTTAACAGTGCATCCTCAATGACTTCTGAGCAGCCATAACATTCCTCCAGACGCTCCCATACCACTTTTACACCTGCAGCAGGATTGAGGGTGTGTACTGCGCGAAGCCTTTTTGCTTGCTCTGAAGATTTTGGCCCTAACCATTTTGTGAGCAAGTCTAGCTCTTCTCTAGGGGACAGATTCAAGTCTTTAGTAACACTCATGAATGAGGCTTTCCATGCCCAATAGTTTTCGGGTCTGTCATCATATTGGAGTAAACCAGTGCTAACTATTTCTTTGCGGATGAGATATTTTGCAAAATCTTGTGCGCTGTTTTGCTCTACTTGATTGTGACTTGTAGGCAGAAAGGTGTGAGCTTGGGGGTTGAGTGAGAATGTGCTGGTTGGAACAGCTTCTGGTATGTACTCATGTTTAACGTCGTTTTTCATTGGGGATTGGACATGAGTTTCTTTTGTGATTATTGATCGACTTGGCATTTGAAATTTTGCGCTATCATGTGTAGCACTAGGTGGCGCCATTAGCTTACATTGTTGTTCCACATAATCACTTGTGCGTTGTACTGCATTAAACGTTTCTCCTGTAATAGGAAGTTCTGGGTCTGACTCCCCGCTCTGACTTTCTAATTCTTCATAGGCTGCAGCTTCTGCCTCAGCTGCTGCTATCTCCTTTTCACACTTCAAAACATGGAGACTGGCCTCCAAATCTGCCTTTTGTCTCGCCGAATCTGCTTCCAAATCTGCTTTTTGTTTCATCGAATCTGCTTTTTGTCTCATCGAGTCTGCTTCCAAATCTGCTTTTTGTCTCATCGAATCTGCTTCTTGTCTCATCGAGTCTGCTTCCAAATCTGCTTTTTGTCTCGCCGAATCTGCTTCCAAATCTGCTTTTTGTCTCATCAGACTAGCTTCTTTTTCTGCGAAACGGAGCTGGGCCTTTGCTGCTTGGGCTTTGGCGTATGCTTTTGTGGCTGACACACTTGAGGCTGCTGTGGTGTGCGACCGTCTGCTGGTGGCTCTGGACCTGACGCTGTGTGGAGGTGAATGCTGCGGCCTCTCTGACGGCTGCCTCTCCGGCGACAGCTGGTCTGCAGGAACCGGGTGATTGGTGGCAGCCTGGTCATCAGCTTGCTGCTCTGAGTTTGCCTCTGGCTCGAACTGTGATTCATAATCTCTCAAGTAACTCTTACCTGAGCGTAGACTCATGTTGACTGTGTAGCTCAGTGTTGTTTAACCCGCCGTATAGAAGTCCTTTTACTTCTATTTAGTCTTTTTACTGTGCTGTCCTCACGACACGTGACTGTGTGCAGCTAGACAGCCAGCTAACTCTTCCAATGAAAAAAGAGACTCCCACACAAGGCTTGCT
Source organism: Neostethus bicornis (assembly GCA_902685375.1). Lineage (NCBI taxonomy): Eukaryota > Metazoa > Chordata > Actinopteri > Atheriniformes > Phallostethidae > Neostethus > Neostethus bicornis. Next base: position 3,248,243 of record CACRXE010000006.1, on the reverse strand, counting down.
TTTCTTGTTTATGTAGACTCTTTCTTCACAGGATTATACATATATGTACGTATATATATGTACGTGGTAATAGTAACTGAAACAAAACAAACAAAAGAAGTGCATTATAAGCTGTACAAAACGCTGAGTCTCCATGATCAAACACACGTTAGCTTAGCTTAAAACATGCGCGCGTTAGCTTAGCTTGAAACATGCGCGCCCACATCCTAAGTGGCTTACTACATAAGACGCGATTCACACGTTATCAAATGAAATACAATCTTAAGCATGCAAACAAAGCACATAAACACAAAAAATACTTACAAAGACTAAAGTTATCCCAGGTTTTTAACAAGTTTTGAGCGCAGTCTAATTCCGTCTTTTCAATTTCAGACTCATCCAAGATCTACTATTTTCGAGACCTCTCACTCTGCTGTTAGTTTAAGAAATTATAAAAGATCTTTAGAAGAGACAGACGTCTCACTCTGACATATACATCAATCAAAGACATAACACTCTGGTTTCCACACTGAGTCCCTATAGACCAGGCATGGGCAAACTATGGCCCGCGGGCCAAATGCCGACCGGCCCGTTAAACGTTTTAATCCCGTCTGCCGAACTTTAAAAAAAAAAAAAAAAAAAAACCTTGTTAATGTTTTATTTCCCTGCGAGTCTGATGTTTCGTCACTAGATGGCGCCAAAGATACAACAACACTGCTCCCATTAAAATGTGTGTGTCTTCGCGATGCGCATGCTGTCAAAATAAACAGTGCGCGGATATGGAAAGCCATCGGGGCCCAAACACGCACGTAAACAAGCGTATTAGATGTTAAATGCAAATGAGCAAACCTAGCGCCGCTAGATTTAAAAATTTAGGCTCGTGATGTAACATTTAGCGCTTGTTTAAAATCTAACGTCATTCTATCGTCTAATCTAGAGGTTACCAAAGCATGCCATCCATCTGATCCTGTTCCCCCTGGTCAAATGGTAGAACTCAAAGAGACGGGCAAACTTTTTGATTTATCCTATAATAACCAGGACTCAGCCTGGCTCCCCAGACCCTACCTGGAGGGTACCGGTCTAACTTTGTTTTCTCTCTAGGTGGCCCAACGTCTTACCCATCCTGAACGCCGAGTACGTGGCCAAGAAGATCATCCATGCTGTCCTCACGGACCAGGTGTTCCTCCTGCTGCCGAAGAGCATGTACCTGATCGCTGCCCTGAAAACGTGGGTACACACCAAGTCCTGTAGATCCTCATCAGTCCTGTAGATCCTCATCGGTCCTGTAGATCCTCATCAGTCCTCATCGGTCCTGTAGATCCTCATCGGTCCTGTAGATCCTCATCGGTCCTGTAGGTCCTCATCAGTCCTGTAGATCCTCATCGTCCTGTAGATCCTCATCGGTCCTGTAGATCCTCATCAGTCCTGTAGATCCTCATCGGTCCTGTAGATCCTCATCAGTCCTGTAGATCCTCATCGGTCCTGTAGATCCTCATCGGTCCTCATCGGTCCTGTAGATCCTCATCGGTCCTGTAGATCCTCATCGGTCCTGTAGATCCTCATCGGTCCTGTAGATCCTCATCAGTCCTGTAGATCCTCATCAGTCCTGTAGATCCTCATCGGTCCTGTAGATCCTCATCGGTCCTGTAGATCCTCATCGGTCCTGTAGATCCTCATCGGTCCTGTAGATCCTCATCAGTCCTCATCGGTCCTGTAGATCCTCATCAGTCCTGTAGATCCTCATCGGTCCTGTAGATCCTCATCGGTCCTGTAGATCCTCATCAGTCCTGTAGATCCTCATCAGTCCTGTAGATCCTCATCGGTCCTGTAGATCCTCATCGGTCCTGTAGATCCTCATCGGTCCTGTAGATCCTCATCGTCCTGTAGATCCTCATCAGTCCTGTAGATCCTCATCAGTCCTGTAGATCCTCATCGGTCCTGTAGATCCTCATCGGTCCTGTAGATCCTCATCAGTCCTCATCGGTCCTGTAGATCCTCATCAGTCCTGTAGATCCTCATCGGTCCTGTAGATCCTCATCGTCCTGTAGATCCTCATCGGTCCTGTAGATCCTCATCGGTCCTGTAGATCCTCATCGGTCCTCATCAGTCCTGTAGATCCTCATCGGTCCTGTAGATCCTCATCAGTCCTGTAGATCCTCATCAGTCCTCATCAGTCCTGTAGATCCTCATCAGTCCTGTAGATCCTCATCAGTCCTCATCGGTCCTGTAGATCCTCATCAGTCCTGTAGATCCTCATCAGTCCTCATCAGTCCTGTAGATCCTCATCAGTCCTGTAGATCCTCATCGGTCCTGTAGATCCTCATCAGTCCTCATCAGTCCTGTAGATCCTCATCAGTCCTGTAGATCCTCATCGGTCCTCATCAGTCCTGTAGATCCTCATCGGTCCTGTAGATCCTCATCGGTCCTGTAGATCCTCATCGGTCCTGTAGATCCTCATCAGTCTTGTAGATCCTCATCGGTCCTGTAGATCCTCATCGGTCCTGTAGATCCTCATCGTCCTGTAGATCCTCATCGGTCCTGTAGATCCTCATCGTCCTGTAGATCCTCATCGGTCCTGTAGATCCTCATCGGTCCTGTAGATCCTCATCAGTCCTGTAGATCCTCATCGGTCCTCATCGGTCCTGTAGATCCTCATCGGTCCTGTAGATCCTCATCGGTCCTGTAGATCCTCATCAGTCCTCATCGGTCCTGTAGATCCTCATCAGTCCTGTAGATCCTCATCAGTCCTGTAGATCCTCATCGGTCCTGTAGATCCTCATCAGTCCTGTAGATCCTCATCGGTCTTGTAGATCCTCATCAGTCCTGTAGATCCTCATCGGTCCTGTAGATCCTCATCAGTCCTCATCAGTCCTGTAGATCCTCATCGGTCCTGTAGATCCTCATCGGTCCTGTAGATCCTCATCAGTCCTGTAGATCCTCATCAGTCCTGTAGATCCTCATCGGTCCTGTAGATCCTCATCGGTCCTGTAGATCCTCATCGGTCCTGTAGATCCTCATCAGTCCTCATCAGTCCTGTAGATCCTCATCAGTCCTCATCAGTCCTGTAGATCCTCATCGGTCCTGTAGATCCTCATCAGTCCTCATCAGTCCTGTAGATCCTCATCAGTCCTCATCAGTCCTGTAGATCCTCATCGGTCCTGTAGATCCTCATCGGTCCTGTAGATCCTCATCAGTCCTCATCAGTCCTGTAGATCCTCATCAGTCCTGTAGATCCTCATCGGTCCTGTAAATCCTCATCGGTCCTGTAGATCCTCATCGGTCCTGTAGATCCTCATCGGTCCTGTAGATCCTCATCGGTCCTGTAGATCCTCATCGGTCCTGTAGATCCTCATCGGTCCTGTAGATCCTCATCAGTCCTGTAGATCCTCATCAGTCCTCATCAGTCCTGTAGATCCTCATCGTCCTGTAGATCCTCATCGGTCCTGTAGATCCTCATCAGTCCTCATCGGTCCTGTAGATCCTCATCGGTCCTGTAGATCCTCATCAGTCCTCATCAGTCCTGTAGATCCTCATCGGTCCTGTAGATCCTCATCGGTCCTGTAGATCCTCATCAGTCCCGTAGATCCTCATCAGTCCTGTAGATCCTCATATCAGTTTTTATTCTAGTCTTCGTCTTTGAAGCGAAAATTAATTAAGTTTTAGTCACAAAAACCCAAAAGAGTTTTCGTCTAGTTTTAGTGTAAAAAAAAAAAAAAAAGGGAAAAAAAAAAAGGAACAATCGTGTCTTTATTTCTGAGAATGATGCAGTTTATTTGTTTAAAAAAAAAATCTCTGTCGAGCTTTAACTTGAGCAAAACATTGTAAAACTACGTAAAATAAATATAATTTTTTCAGTGAATGAGGAACGTTGTAACTTATTCATACTTAAAAATAACACCTCTTAATAACCCTGTAAACAAAGTAAACATTGTACTGTGTCTTTAAATCAGTCGTTAGCAACCAAGCTAACAGGAAGTTAGCAGCGCCGACAAGCTAGCATTAGCTTGAAGTTAGCATGCTGTTTAAAACTTTAAGCTCCTTTGTTCCTGTTTTCACCATGGTGTGTGACCTCCTCATGGCTGCAGGTGTGTGTGTAGACGGTGTGAACGTGCAGCATAGTGGGGGGCGTGTCGCCGTGAGAGACAGATGCAGCCGCTGTGTTTTTTTTTTTCACAAACAGAAATGTGAAAGTCTGACGTCTATTTCGTTACGTTTTCGTCTCCAAAATGTTGCATTTATTTTGTTATCGTTACGTCATCGTCATAAAAAAATGCTTAGTCAACGAAATCATTTAGTTGTCGTCATCGTTGACGTAAACAACACTGATCTCCATCCCGCCCCGACCACACCTCTAGAACTCACGTATGGATCATGTTATGATATTCTCAGGTATTCTGAGGGGGAGGGGTTGTCGTACAGCCCATGTGATGTAATGATATTCTAATGAGGGGGAGGGGTTATCTTACAGCCCTGGTTAAAGTGGGTAGAAGACGGTCACCACGTCAACTTTGTGATGCATCCTCCTACTCACCTGGAAGGATCCCGACTCGTTCCCCAGCCAGCTGTGAGACATAGTCTCTCCAGCGGGTCTGGGTTCTGCCCCTTGGTCTCCTCCTGGTGGGACGGAACACCTCACCAGCGAGTCGGTCGGTGGGCATCCTGACCACATACCCGAATCACCCCACCTGGCTCCTCTCGACCAGGAAGAGTAGCGGCTCGACACCGAGCTGCTCCCGGATGGCAGAGCACCTCACCCGATCTCTGAGTGAGAGCCCAGCCACCCTGCGGAGGAAGCTCATTTCAGCCGCTTGTATCTGCGATCTCGTTCTTTCGGTCACCACCCAAAGCTGGTGACCATAATATGCCCTTGCCCAGACGCGGGTCACCAGGGCCCCCCCCTCTTGGGGTCAAGCCCAAGGGTGGGGCATGAGAGTGAGGGCCTGGTGGCCGGGATTTTACCTATGGGGCCCGGCTGGGCTCAGCCCAACAGGGGACACAGGCCGCCCTTCCGGTGGACTCACCACCTGGAGGAGGGGTCTTAAGGGTCAGGAGAAGGAGGAGATGAGTGGCAGCCAATGAGGGACGGGTACCTTGGAGGTGGTCCAAGAAATTCATTTATACAGCTGCTTATCCCTGAGATGGTCTCCAGCGGTGCTCCCTGTAATCACAGTTAATTACAGGTTGGAAGCAGATACACTCCGAACAGGTCACCCGTCTGTTACGTGGCCACACACACACCCAGACAACCATCCACACACTAAGTTAATATTTTGTTTTAAATCTTTTCAAAATAAAAGCTTTGTTTGCTTCCGTAATGATTGTTTTCTTCTATTTGTTGAAGAATATCGATAAGATACCGGATCGATGAGAGTATTAGTATCGATAACCGTCCCTAGTGGAAACTTATTGGCTTTATGTGTCCCACATTGGAGTATGAGGACCAGACGCTGGTCCACCTGACACTGTGTTTTCTTTCCTCAGCATGCTGCCTGTGAAACAGGGTCTTCTGCTGGGACGGTACCTTGGGGCCTTCAACCTGATGGACACCTTCAGGGGCCGCACCAAGAAGCAGAACTGAAACTAGCTTTACACCTGCACGGGGTCCACACATTTCAACATCCTGAAACAATAAAAAGGAGTTCAGATTCTTTTATTTACTTCTACACGTTTCTTCATTATGGACCTGCTCACCTCTAGATGGGGGTGACGGTACATGTATTCAAACCATTTCAGGACGTTGGGTCCGATGTAGGGCCTGTACATTTCGGGACCCCCCTCGGTCCCGGTGATCCTTCCCATCTACACTGATCCTCCATCTTGATTGTCCCACCTGTTACCTGCCTTCATGTCTCACACATTGGGAGGGTTATTGATACCACTTACTAATCCGGGGTCTTGTCTCTTAGAGGAAGACAAACAAACTCTTCAGATGAAACCAAACAAAATTGTTTCAAAATAAAAGGTTTGGTTACCTTTTATTTTGAAGGTCTGCATGGTTTGTTTGTCTTTTTCTACTTGTTTTCACACAAAAAAAGATCAGTAAGAGTGTTAGTATCAATAACCATCCCGAGTCACACCTGTGTCTTGTTGTCTGTTTGTTGGTCCATCTGTTGTTTTATTTTCCTGTCCTGTTCCCAGTTCTGCTCCTTTGTTTCCTTGCCGTTGTTATGGACCCCCCTCTTACCACCTCTGGTTCCTGCCCTCCACTCCAGCATCAGGTTTAGGAACTCATTTACTAAGAATTACATCCATCTTTGGCTGAGCAGCTTTTCTTCATCAGGACTTTGATGATTTATATGCAACACAAACTATGCTCAGATTTGGGTGTACGGACGCTTGCTAAATCAAACCCTTGGTCTGCCCCCCCACACTGCAAACCACCCACTAACAATCCCTCAATAAACACTTGGTGCAATTGAGACCTCGTCCTCTGATTGAGTGTGAAGCGGTCAAGATGAGAATCACATCCTCCAAATCTGAGACCGTGGTCCTGTTCTTGAAAAGAGTGGAGTTCCCTCTGCAGGTCAGGGACAGGGTCCTGCCCCAAGTGGAGGGGTTTAAGTATCTCAGGGTCGTGTTCACAGTGGAGGAAGGATGCACCTGGAGATCGACAGATTGGTGCAGCGTCTGCAATAACCAGGACGCTGCATCGATCCGTCATAGTGTCTGTGAGCTCAGGCGAAAAGCAAAGCTCTGGATTTACCAGTCGATCTACGTTCCTACCCTCACCGTGGTAACCAGGATCTATGTTCCTACCCTCACCATGGTAACCAGGATCTATGTTCCTACCCTCACCATGGTAACCAGGATCTATGTTCCTACCCTCACCATGGTAACCAGGATCTACGTTCCAACCCTCACCATGGTAACCAGGATCTATGTTCATACCCTCACCATGGTAACCAGGATCTACGTTCCTACAGTCACCGTGGTAACCAGGATCTACGTTCCTACCCTCACCATGGTAACCAGGATCTACGTTCCTACCCTCACCATGGTAACCAGGATCTACGTTCCTACCCTCACCGTGGTAACCAGGATCTACGTTCCTACCCATACCATAGTAATCAGGATCTACGTTCCTACCCTCACCATGGTAACCAGGATCTACGTTCCTACAGTCACCGTGGTAACCAGGATATATGTTCCTACCCTCACCATGGTAACCAGGATCTACGTTCCTGTCCTCACCGTGGTAACCAGCATCTACGTTCCTACCCTCACCATGGTAACCAGGATCTACGTTCCTACCCTCACCGTGGTAACCAGGATCTACGTTCCTACCCTCACCATGGTAATCAGGATCTACGTTCCTACCCGCACCATGGTAACCAGGATCTACGTTCCTACCCTCACCATGGTAACCAGGATCTATGTTCCTACCCTCACCATGGTAACCAGGATCTATGTTCCTACCCTCACCATGGTAACCAGGATCTACGTTCCTACCCATACCATGGTAACCAGGATCTACGTTCCTACCCTCACCATGGTAACCAGGATCTATGTTCCTACCCTCACCGTGGTAACCAGGATCTATGTTCCTACCCTCAATATAGTAACCAGGATCTACATGCCTACCCTCACCATGGTGATGAGTGTGGGTTTTTACTGAAAGAACAAAATCACGGATACAAGCCGCTGAAATGATCTTCCTCTACAGGGTGGGCGGGGTCTCACTCAGAGAGAAAGGGAGGTGCTCCACCATCTGGGAGGAACTCAGACCTTTGGCTCCTCCAGGTCGAGAAGAGTCAGATGTTGTGGTTCAGGCATCTGGTTAGGATTCCTCCCTCACTGGTGAGGTGTTCCATCCTACCAGGAAGAGACCCAGAGGCAGACCCCAGACCTGCTGGAGAGACTATGTCTCACAGCTGGACAGGGAACACCTCAGGATCCTTCTGGGTGAGATGGAGGGTGCAGCTGGGGTGAGAGAAGCCTGGGTTACCCGTTTGAGGGTGTTGCCCCCGCGACCCGACCCCGGATCAGCGGAAGACGACGGAACATAAAGATTTACTATTTCTACCAACTATCTTCATGTCCTCCTTCACTGCATCCATAAATCTCCTCTTTGGTCTTCCTCTAGACCTCCTGCCTGGCAGTTCCTCTCTCTCCTCTGCGCATGTGCAGACCGTCTCAGTCTGGCCTCTGACGTTAATACTAAAGTCAGAATAAAAACTCATAGTATTTAAGATTTTTCTGCAGTATTTACATGATTTTTTTTTATCACTTTATGACTTACTGTGAATCTAAATGAGTTACAGTGCAAAATATTCTTTTCTTTTTATTAATTAAATAAAATACAAATTCTTGTAAAAACAACCAATCAGTGCAAAGCTTAATATTTATAAAAGTATCGAGACAGAATAATTAAATATTGGATCTTTTTTTTTTAGAATCCTCTATAAAGAAAGAGCTGGTAAATATTGTCCAACTTTAATGATAAATATATATTATTGTAACACTATGTGCATACGGCAGTTTGCAGCATTATTCCGTGTATTACGGCAGTCCTCTATATTACGGTAGTTATACAGTTTGCGGCATTATTTGGTGTATTACGGCAGTGTGCGGCAGTATGTTGTGTATTACGGCAGTGTGCGGCAGTATGTTGTGTATTACGGCAGTGTGGGGTAGTATGTTATGTATTACGGCAGTGTAAATTTGGGGTTCTCCTCCTCTTTCGGGGTTCTGCAGCAGCTCTTCCTGAGGAAGGTCTGTCCTGGAGCAGGTTCTACAGCTGTGACGGACCGGACGCACACCTGACAGGTTAGAAAAACACGTTTTAACGCGTTTTTTACTGTTAGCATTAAGTTAGCATTAACAGCTGCTAACAGCAGCTTTAATGTTTACATTTAAATTCATTCTGATTCAAACAGAAAAACAATAAAACAAATTATCCAATGGATTCAAACCGATAAATAAATAAATAAAACGATCCGCAGAGAAAGCTAGTGATTGATCAGCTGGAGGGGGCGTGCACTGGGACCTTGACATATAGGGGAAGTGTGTGTGCGCGTGAGTGGTTACAAGATATGGTGAAAGTGTGTGTGTGTGTGTGTGTGTGTGTGTGTGCGTGCGTGTGTGTGTTAAAGAGAGAAAGTGTGTACTAACGTGTATGTGTCCGTGTGTGGTTGGTGGGACTGTGTGTGTGTGTTATTACGTGTGTATGTATGTATGTGTGTGTATGTGTGTTGCGTGTGTGCGTGCTGGAGGAGGTTACAGATTGTGTGTGTGTGTTTATATTTATATGTGTGTGTATATACTATATATGTATATAATATGTGTGTGTGTGTGTGTGTGTTGCGTGTGTGTGCGTGCTGGAGGAGGTTACAGATTGTGTGTGTGTGTTTATATTTATATGTGTGTGTATATACTATATATGTATATAATATGTGTGTGTGTGTGTGTGTGTGTGAATACACACTCATACACTCACTATATATATCCTGTATATAAATATGTGTGTATACAGTATACATATGTGTGTATATATGTATCAGTATGTGTTTGAGTTTATGTGTGTGTATATATATTTATATATGAGTGTGTGTATAAAGCGTATGTAAATGTGTGTGTAAGTGTGTATCTGTATGTTTTTGTTTATATTTACAGGTAGATAAAACTTTTTTAATCTCCTTCAGGATAAATTCTGGTGAGAAACCAAATAAAAATAAACCAATAAAAACATTAAAAGTTACTATCAGTAGTTATAAAAATACTCATTCAGTTCCTTCTGTTAGATTAAATCTGAGGACTGGAGGGATGAACGACCATCTCTCAGTCCTGCAGCGCAGTGAGAGGAACCTGGTACTTCTAGTACTCTTCTGGGTTGTGACCACATCAAGTAGAGTGTGAGGGGGATTAATCAGGATGCCCTGCTTTAGAGCCCTCATCCTCGTCTCTAGAACAGCTCCCATAGAGTCCACGTTCCAACCCACCACAGATACACATTTCTCTTTCTGTCTGTCCAGCCAATTGTTGTCCCCTTGTGGTCAAGCTGCCTCCCCAACAGACGACCACAAAGAAAACTGCACTTGTCACAACAGACTGATTAAAAATGGACAGCATGTCTCCACATACGGTGGGTCCAAAGAGTATCAGGCAACTTAACAATTTAGAAGTTCACCCATTTAAAAAGAAAAGAGAGGTTTGTTATTTTTATCACAGGTACAAAACAAGCATGAGAGACAGAATAAAAAAATCCAGGAAATCACATTGTATGATTCTTAAAGAATTTATTTGTGAAATGAGCGACCAACAAGTAACAACTCTTCTCTCCCTCCCCCACACACACATCAGTCACTTACTCTTTAAGAAGTTCTTCCAGTCTTCTCTTTAACTTTATGAATGGTACCAGTTTGAACTGATTAGATGAATAAGAGACACCCGTACACAGCAGCTTTACGAGAATAGATCAACAGATGGAAACATTATTAGAAAATAGAAGAAGTATGGCATCACTGACCATCTCCCCCTCGGAGAGGGGCACCACGCAAGATTTCACCTCGTGGGGTTTAAATGATCCTGAGAACAGTGAGGAATCAGCCCAGAACCACACAGCAGGAACTGGTCAGTGATTTGAGAACAGCTGGGACCACCGTCACAAAGATGGCTATAAGTAACACACTACGTCGTCATGAGGTGGAATCCTGCATCGCCCAAAAGGTTCCCCTACCAACCAAAAAATATGTAAAGACCACCTGGATGATCCAGAGCAGGACTGATGTGGTCAGATGAGACCAAAACTCTACTCGCCGGGTTTGGAGGAAGTTGTATCCCAATAATATCATCCTGCTGTGAAGCATGGGGGTGGAAACATCATGCTTTGGGGATGCTTTTCAGCTAAAATGACAGGAAGACTGGTCCGTATCCATGGCTAGCTGAATGGGACCATGTATTGTGACATTATGGGGTTAAAACCTCTTTCCGTCTGTCAGAGAATTGAAGATGAAACGTGTCTGGGTCTTCCAGCATGATAACGGTCTAAAGCACACAGCCAGGAAAACAAAAGGAGTGGCTCTGTAAAAACCACATCAAGGTTCTGGAGTGGCCAAGCCAGTCTCCAGACCTCAACCCAACTGAAAACCTGTGGAGGGGGTTGAAATGTTGTGTTGCCAAGCGACGATCCACAGACATCACAGCTCTAGAGAGGATCTGTGCAGAGATCCGCCGTCCAGTGTGTGTTGATCAGGTCAGAAACTACAGGAAAACGTTTGACCTCTGGCATTGCCGACCAAGGCTACATTACAAAATATTAAAGTTACTTTTGCTGGCTGCCCAAAACTTATTGGCCAAACATGTTCCGTCATCTTCCGCTTGTTCCGGGGTCGGGTCGCGGGGGCAACAGCCTCAAACGGGCCAGATGCTCGAACCACCCCATCTGGCTCCTCTCGACCTGGAGGAGGAGCGGCTCCATACCGAGCTCCTCCCGGATGGCAGAGCTCCTCACCCGATCTCTGAGTGAGAGCCCAGCCACCCTGCGAAGGAAGCTCATTTCGGCCGCTTGTACCCGCGATCTCATTCTTTCGGTCACCACCCACAGCTGGTTACCATGGTGAGGGTAGGAACGTAGATCCTGGTTACCATAGTGAGGGTAGGAACTTAGATCCTGGTTACCATGGTGAGGGTAGGAACGTAGATCCTGGTTACCATGATGAGAGTAGGAACGTAGATCCTGGTTACCATGGTGAGGGTTGGAACGTAGATCCTGGTTACCACGGTGAGGGTAGGAACGTAGATCCTGGTTACCACGGTGAGGGTAGGAACGTAGATCCTGGTTACCACGGTGAGGATATGGAACGTAGATCCTGGTTACCATGGTGAGGGTAGGAACGTAGATCCTGGTTACCATGGTGAGGATATGGAACGTAGATCCTGGTTACCATGGTGAGGGTAGGAACGTAGATCCTGGTTACCATGGTGAGGGTAGGAACGTAGATCCTGGTTACCATGGTGAGGATATGGAACGTAGATCCTGGTTACCATGGTGAGGGTAGGAACGTAGATCCTGGTTACCATGGTGAGGGTTGGAACGTAGATCCTGGTTACCACGGTGAGGGTAGGAACGTAGATCCTGGTTACCACGGTGAGGGTAGGAACGTAGATCCTGGTTACCACGGTGAGGGTAGGAACGTAGATCCTGGTTACCATGGTGAGGGTAGGAACGTAGATCCTGGTTACCATGGTGAGGGTAGGATTGTAGATCGACTTGTAAATCAAGAGCTTTGCTTTTCGGCTCAGCTCTCTCTTTACCACGACGGACCGATACAGCGTCCTAATTATTGCTGATGCTGCACCGATCCGCCTGTTGATCTCCCGCTCCATCCTTCCCCCACTCGTGAACAAGACCCGAGATACTTAAACTCCTCCACTTGGGGCAGTAGACAGGGACAGGGCCAAACATGTTCACAAATAAATTGTTTAAAAATTATACAATGTGATTTCCTGAAAATTCTATCTCTCATACTTTTTCTGTTTTTGTGATAAAAATGACAAACCTCTCATTTCTTTTTATGGGTGAACTTTTTAAGTTGCCCGATACTTACTGGACCCAATGTACATTAAAAGACCTCAGAGAAAAAACAACCTGCTCTCTGTGTATATGTGCGTGTGTGTACGTGTATGTTTACATGTATGATGTATATATGTGTATGTATATATGTATATGATGTGTTTATGTATATGTCTGTGTGTAACTTTTGTATATATATATATATATATATATATATATATATATGTACATACAGTACATACGTATATACATATGTATGATGTGTGTACGTGTATGTATATGTGTGTGTGCGTGCGTCCGTACAGATGGGGGGCGGAGATCTTCTTTACAGTGAATCAGGGTATAAATAGATGATGTAATTTCAACCTGAGAATTCCTGACCTTCACATGAATGCACCGTGCAGTGCGCAGACTCCTGCTGAGAGGGGTGAGCGAGGGAGGCGGGGGCACACAGTGCGCAGGCTGAGGGAGGGGTGAGTGATTGGTGCCACCTCCCCCCTCCCTCCTGTCCATTACATGTCTGCAGAACCAGAAGCAGTGATCCTAGTTTTAAACCATGCTGCCGTGTGATTGGCTGTTTGCTGAGTAATTAATTACAAACTAAAGTAACTGTAATTCCAGATTCTTTATGTCACTATGAGAGCAGAGTGAAATGTTTACAGACTCCAGCTTGTCGTTGGCATCCTTCTGTCTGTACAGACCGTGGAGTCTTGACCTGGATATTTATCTATTGGTGCAGGTTTTTTTTGCCTGGTTTTCAGTTTAACAACCAACCTGTTGATTTGTCTAAGCTCCACGCTGCGGATGAAACAAGTCGTGACGGTGTGTAACCTCCCCGTGGAGTCAGAGGACTCCTCCTACTGTAGACAGCGACCCCTACCACCCAGTTCTGGATTTGAACTGATAAACAAAAACTTTATTGATCTCCTAAAGGTGATCACATGTACAGGTATACAAACAAATAAACAAGAACAGCAAGAAGGCTAAGGGTTCGAGTCCCAGCGTGGGGGTGAGGCTGGAACCACTGGTATCTTTTTACTAGCGGTATCTAATAATAAAAACTGGTATGATATTTTTGAGGCAGGTAGTGTAACTCGACATTCTGGTGTTTTCATCAGGACCATGAAGTGGGGAAGGAGGACCCAAAATGCAGGACAACAAAACAGGATTTAATAACCAAAGGGCACAGGACTAACACAGGGTCAAAAGTTCAAATATTACAACAGCATTCAAGGATGTAACTCATGGTTGGTCAGGCTGCCAGGAAGACCCGCCGTGGAAGACGGTGAGAGGCTGCCTTTAAATTGGCACCAGGCTGAGGATGCACAGCTGATTGGCATCAGGCTAATCACCCAGGTGTTTAGGATTAGACTGGAATCCAGGAGAGGGAGGAAGATCAGGGTTCCCTCTGGTGGCAGGAGAGGGGATCGTGACGTGATTAATAAAATTAACTTTTTGCTTTCGGTAATGATAATTTAGGAACAACATCGTGGTCTGTTTTAACATTTTATGGGGGAAGGATGGCACGGTGGGTTACAGGAGGGCGACCGTCCTGTAACCGCAGGGTTAAGCAGGTACGATCCCCTGCTCGGAGTTCATGCTGAGGTGTCGAACGCCCATCGATTCTAGTCGCCAGAGTCTTGTTCAGTGACCACGTCTCCGAGCCTTAGAGCCAGATAGAGGGTACGGCGGAGTCATAGATCCAGAGCTTAGTCTTGTGGTAGATGGATGAACATCACCAAAGTGGTTACCAGAGAGACTGAAGGACTGAGGCTGCCAAGGCTCTTCTTTAGTTAATCCCTGGGTTTAGGTCTCGATTGTCGGTCACAGGAACTTAGTCCACATGACTTTAGTTTTTCAGCCTTAAATTTGTAAATCCAGGAAGCTTTGTTGCAGTGATTGAACGGGGTGGACTGAAAGCATGTCAAACAGTGTCATCAGAGTACAGCACCTTTACTAACAGCGTTTGGGATGGAGAAGAGAGTAGGGCTAAGGATGGACCTCTGTAGCACACGTTTAGAGACACAGAGAGGCTGAGAGTTTGTATTAACCCATTCTGTCAGAGAAACCACATCAAAGACTGATTGGAAGTGGCCATTTTTCATTGTTCATACCACCCAATAGATTTACTCACTTCCATTCAGTACCAACTATAGATGTACTGTAAAACCCTTTCACTTTAGGTTGCTTCAACCTCAGTATACTCAAAGTTTTTTTCCCCCTGATGAAGGTTTAGGCTTAAAATAATAGGGTTTAATTTATTAAAACATGCCTTCAAAATAAAAGCATTTCTATAACGTCCTTCTTTTCAGCTCGATGAGAAAAGTTGAGAGGAACTTTTGAAACAGCAGGAGATGTGTCAACGTGTTTCTCAAGCAAATCTCTTTGTGTCAACACGACACAAAAAGCAGCCGTTTGCTTTTCCCTGTGAAGCCAGAACTCTGAACTCTGACAGGGCTGATGTTTAGGGGCCTCTTTTATCAAACGTTCGTACGTTGACTTCAACGCAAGTCAAGAAATATATGGAAGGGGCGGAGTGCGTGGACTGTTGTGGAAAACTGAGCCAAGTCAGAAGCAGACAGTGAGACGTGAGGAACAGAGGAGACATGTGGACAGAAGCTGAAGTGAACGGAGGACAGTGAAATGAAGCATTTGAAGCAAAAACAATTAGAAAACACAGATACTGTCAGAGTAGGACCGTACATAAGAAACACGGTAATGAATGTTTGAACTCATTTGGAAACCATGCACTGTCGTGTAGCCACTGCTACGGAACGTTTAACATCATGAACATAAAGATCAATAATAATGATATATTTACAGTTTTCGTTTTGGGGGAGACGGTGTCTCAGTGGTAGAGCATTCGGACCGGAAGTTAACCGGAAGTTCGCAGGTTCGCATTCCACTGAGTTCACGTCTAGGGTCTTTGTAGAAGACACCTAACGCCGCGTTTCTCCCGCCGTTGGCACCGTCGTGGCAGCCTGCTGCGGTGTAGGAGTGCAGCACACAAATTTCACCAGTGAGGGATGAATAGAGTGAGTAAAAAAGTGACGTATGTGTGTCCGGTACCTACAACAGCTTCAGAGCAGTTGCTAGGTGGTGCTGAGTTAGGTGGAGTGGAGCTGGAACAGCCGGTGGTGGAAGACAAAACTGTTGGCTCTGTTCTGGGTAGACAGTGCTTGTGGACACCTCTTTATTCGGGCATCGGCTTCCCCTGTCTGTAGCTTACAGACATGACCCCTCCTTTTCCACAGCATATGGGCCTCGGCTCTCCCGGCCATCACCTCTGAGATTGGTCAGGCATACGGTGTTTTGGGGCTGGAGCCTCGTCCTCTCACAGCACGGTGGTGGGCAGGCTGTCTCCTCCAGAGGTTGTTGTGAGAGCTCCTTTCTCGCCGTCTGCCAGCTCTCCCTCTTTCTGTTGCTGCTTCACCTCTTCCTCCAGTTTCCCCTGATAAACCAATCGGGGACTGGGCAGCTTCTTGTCAACAACACGTAGATTAAATGATTAAAACATGCTAAAAACATTCAAACTAAAACCATAAAATCAATGCAATAAAATACTGCACGTCAAACGTACATGCATGTCAGGGTGATTTGGCTTCTATCAGATTACCCCTAGTAATGAGTGAGTGTGTGAGGTGTGGCCCCGCCACAGACTAGTGACCTTTTCGGGGTGTATCCTGCCTATTGTGTGAAATCAGCCGGGATTGGCTCCGGCACCCGCTGTGACCTGTAAGAGAGAAGACGAAATGAAACAAAGCAATGAAAATGGAACATTCTGGTTTCTGTTTTTTGAGACTTTTTATAACTGAAGACATTAAATTCCAGGGCATTAAAACCCTGTGCCAACTGTCTTTATTTATTATTGAAGGCATTCCAGAGTTTAAACATTCACACCTAACCAGTGGGTAGCACAGTGGCCTCACAACAAGAGGTTCGTGGGTTCAAGTCCCGGGTGGGGACGGAGCTTAGAACACTGTCCTTTCTGTGTAGAGTTTGCATGTTCTCCCCGTGTTTGCGTGGGTTTCCTCCCACCCTCCAAAGACATGCGTACTAGGTTGATTGGCCCCTAGGAATGAGTGTGTGTGGATGGTTGTATGTGTGTACAACCATCCACACACAGACTGGCGACCTGTTCGGGGTGTACCCTGCCCTTCGCCTTAAGTCAGCCGGGATGGGCTCCGGCACCCCCGGAACCCCATAAGGGACAGACGGATAAGAAGATGACTGACTGACGTAACCAGTCACATGTCAATAACATGTGATTGGTAGCACGGTGGCGCGGTGGTGAGCACACAGTGGCCTCACAGCAAGAAGGTTATGAGTTTGAATCCCCAGTAGGGGGAGGATGTTTGAAACACTGTCCTTTCTGTGTGGAGTTTGCATGTTCTCCCCATGTATGTGTGGGTTTCCTTTGGGTACTCCGGTTTCCTCCCACCCTCCAAACACCCGCGTGATAGGTCGAGGACCCGCTTAAAAAACGAGACGTCTCGTCCTAAAAAGACCCAAACAAAACCTAAAAACACGTCATTCTACCAAACCCCCTGCCCACTTGAGCCAACCCCCAAAACCCTGGAAACAGGAAGCCCGATGGGTACAAACAGGACAAGTTTAAGTAAACATCGGCATCGTCTTTAACGGGTCGACTGTGTCTAAAGCAGTTTTCAGTGAGTCTTATTTTTACTGGAGCTGTGGAAGCTGATCTCAGGATTCTCACCCGGGCACAGTAATAAATATTAGCTGAATTATGACCCACTATGGCACAGTTTGCTCAGATAATGTTCTTCTAATCTGTATTTTTTCAGCCAAGCTGGCACACCTGGTATAAAAATAAAACTTCCCATTTCTTTTTTTTTTTTTTTTTTGTACTTTAAGGTTTACGTACGATCCGACAATAAAAAAGTGTGTGTTGAAGCTGAGCCCATGTTGGCATGGAGCCTCTGTGCTCTTATTTAACTTCAACAAATAATCTCCAGATAAAAACATGATACCTGATAAAGACGTAAACACATCACCCTCATCTTGAAACCCTTCCACTGGCTTCCTGTTACTGCTCCTCATCACTGGTCGGGCTCCAGGAACTCCTCATCCCCCTCCGCTCATCGGGCAGCATGCTCCTTCAGGTCCACACCACCATCTGAGACCAATCCAGAGCCTGGCATTTCTTAAAGCCTCTGTTTTCTTTTCTTACTGTTTTGTGCTGTTTTTGTTGTATTTTTATTTATTCGTTTAGAATAAATATTCGTTTAGACAGGTGCCCGACCATTCGATCGCGGGTCGACCACCAGGCGCGTTGGAAAAAAAAAATAAAAATGAAATGACAGGAAGTCAGTGTTTCCAACTCAGTGACTTTGACGCTATTTTTAGTGAGTATTCAGACCCTCTTAGACTCTATTTTTTTATTTGTTTATTTTTAAAGCGACAATCTAGATTTTTAAAAAAAATTTTTCATACTCTATTCGTCCCTCACTGGGGAAATTTGTGTGCTGCACTATTACACCGCAGTAGGCTGCCCACGACGATGCCAATAATGGGAGAACAGAGGGTTAGGTGTCTTCTCCAAGGACCCTAGATGTGAACTCAGTGGGAATCAAACCCACAAACTTCCGGTTAACTTCCGGCCAGTGCTCCACCACTGAGCCACCGTCTCCCCAGTTCCTATTGCTATTTGAGTTCTTGGATTCTGTGACGTGAAAGCATGTTGTTAAGTCTGTTCTCAATGAACAGCACCTCCCAAGGAACTGCAGGAAGTGTTTGTGTGTGTTTGAGAGAGAGAGGGGGGGACAGTAAGACAAGGACTGTCCCCCTGTAAGACAAGGAACGTGTGTGTGTTTTATAGAGAGTGTGTTTGTGATGTTTGTGTAACAACGACAAAGTGTGTTTTGAGGGTAGTATTACTGCAGGCTGGAAACAGTGTGTGTGTGTGTGTGTGTGTGTGTGTGTGTGTGTGTGTGTGTGTGTGTGTGTGTGTGTGTGTGTGTGTGTGTGTGTGTGTGCGTGTGCGTGCGCGTGCGTGTGTGTGCGTGCCGGTAGATCTCACGAGGTTTGATAATTGAAAAGTAGATCTCGGAACAAAAAAAAGATTGAACCTGGTTTAAAAAATGAAAGGTAAAATCTATTCCCCTTCTGACGGGTACCGGAGGAGGAGGGAGGCATCGAGTCAGAGTGGACTCTGATGTGAGGGGGATTGAGATCGTTCCACACACACCCAACACTGTCTGTAACATCAGAGAACTTCTGATGTTTGAGTCGTAGCAGAAGCCTGATGTGAAAAGGAGAGAGGACTGTGCCACGTGGAGCTCCCGTGCCGTGGACTACCTGATCAGACACACAGCGTCACACTCTGTGGTCTGTTGGTCAGTCAGCCTGCTGGCCCCTCACGCTCATTCTACGCTTCACACGTTATCACGGCCCTGCGTGTCAGCATCTCCGCTATGTGGAGCAGCCGTGCTTTTTCCAGTAGAGTAACCTTATCCATGTCTGATCCATTTTCAGGGAACCGAGGACCACGTCGCTCTGAGGAGATCTTCGCATGATGTTACCTCAGCACCTGAAACAGATCCGAGTCCTGATGCTGAACGACAAAGACAACCTGGAGAGGACCCTGTTCAGATTGGAACAAGGTGAGACTTTAAGGTCCGGGCACACCGCCCGAACTGTGGTGGTGCTTTAGCGTTGGTTTAGCAGCAGCGAGTGGTTTGGTTAGATCGTCCCACGCCGACACCTCGATAACAACATCAAACTAAAGTTCATCACCACCGTGGATCACTGCTTTAATGCCCTACTCGTTTCAGCAACGCTGTGTCTGTTTGTAAAAACGCTTACAACCGCTGCACCAAAGTTTGTACAACGTTTAGTCACTGCCAGTGACACGCTGGTGAAGCAGCGGTGGTCCGGTGTTGGCCTAACGCACTCAGGCGTCCATCAACTTGCGTCTAGTGGTGCCAAACTTTGACTTATTATTATTGGAGTGGGGGGTGACTGCTCGTCACTGCTCGCAATATATTGTGCAGAGCAAGTAGGAAGGCCCTTCGAGAAACGTCAGCGGTGGCGGAGCGTATGTGGCGTTTCTTTAACGGGAGCCAAATTGTTTTAAACGGTGATGAACGATTTGAGCGGGGAGGGCTTCAGGAACGCTCCAACAACTTTCAGTTGGTGTGACCGGGTACTTACCGGGATAGGACCGTGTTCAAACTGGAACCAGGTGAGGTTTTACTGAGAGGATCCTTGTTTTTTTCAGGTTTTGCCGTAATGTTAAACTGTGGTGTATCTCACTTTGTAACGTGAGCTCTCGTGTCATAAAAACATGATTTAGTCAAAACTAAATAAACTAATATTTAATATCATCCTAATATTTATTTTTAACATTTACTATTTTTTTAAACTCATTTGTTTAATTTCAGTTTTTAGAGTTTAAAATTTTTAGAATTTTTTTTTTTAAGATTTACAGTTACTTTAGTTTGTGGGCCACACAGTGACCTCACAGCAAGAGATTCGGAGGTTTGAGTCCCAAAGTGAGGGTGAGGCTTTACCCACTGTCCGTTCTGTGTGTAGTTTGCATGTTCTCCCTGTGTATGTGTGGGTTTTCTCTGGTTTCCTCCAAAAACTTACATGATAGGTTTATTGGCTGCTATGAAATTACTATGAGGAATGAATGTGTGTTTGGGGATGGTTGTGTGTGTGTGTGTGGCCCCACTACAGACTGGTGACCTGTTCAGGGTGTATCCTGCCTCACTCCTGAATCAGCAGGGATACGTCTCCAGCTGGACTCACAGCTGGACTCACATCTCACCTCAGGATCCTCCTGGGTGAGATGGAGGATGCAACCGGGTTGAGAGAAGCTTGGGTTTCCCGTCTGAGGCTGTTACCCCCGGAAACCCGGCCCAGGATAAGCGGAAGAAGATGGAACAGAATGAACCGTCACTGTTTTTGTCTCATTATGGCTTCTAATCCCAATGGGTTAACTCAGCATCTTGGTTAAGTGGGTGAAAGGCTGAGGGTCTTTTCAGCTCCACAGAAGTTTTTTTTTTCCTTCTTCTGGCCCCCGTGTGAATAAACGGTGCTGTGTCTGTGTAATGGCTCTTCCATTCTGGGCTGATCAGGACTAAATCTTCCAGAGTGGTTCACTAGTACTTAAAAAACTCTGCTGCATTTATTAGATGGTGAGTGTTTTTTACCATCCAGTCTAGAACTGTGCTGAGTTCTAGACCCTGATTCTTCTTTTGGGAAAAAAACATGTCATTCTAGTTGTTCTGTGCACAGTGTCGTGTTCCTCCTCTTACAGGGCATTACGCTACTAAGAAAATAAAGTGTTGTTACACTGATGTGTTTAAAATAAAGCAGCATAAAACCACACTGTTCTCCCAGGCTGCAGATTTAAATAAATAAATAAATAAATGATTTACTCTATTCATCCCTCACCGGGGAAATTTGTTTGCTGCACTCCTTACACCGCGGCAGGCTGCCCTTCAATGGTGCCAATGGTGGGAGAAGAGGGGGTTAGGTGTCTTCTCCAAGGACCCTAGACGTGCTCTCTGTGGGACGCAAACCCGCGAACTTCCGGTCCGCGGGCGAACGCTCTAACTACGCGGCCACCGTCTCCACCCATCTACTAACAACAGCTTAGAAAAGTTTCTCCAGCTTTACTGGAAAGAAAAGAACTTTTATTTTACTTGTAAAGTTCCGTTCCGTCATCTTCTGCTCATCCGGGTCCGGGTCGCGGGGGTAACAGCCTCAGATGGGAAGCCAGGCTTCTCTCACCTTGTAAAGTTTTTTTTAGTTAATGTTTCAAAAAGTTCAACAATCGTGCAAAAAAGGTTTGGAAGCTCAGCGCTGCCAAACTTAAAAATGTTACAACATGGAACATGTGGAAGATTTAAAAGAGTTACCGTGTTTTCACGACCATAAGTCGCACCTAAAAGTCTCAAATTTTCTTCAGAATGAGCGGTGCGCCCTATCTGATTTGTGGACGTATTAGAGAACCATCAGGCGGACGCAGTTGAAAACATGAGAATGTTAAAGGGTGAAGTGTGTGTGTGGATTATGTATAAAAGAACAGGTGTGTGTTTTATGAAGAACATTGCTATTTTAACAAAGAGACACGCTTATGAAGCTCAGTTTAAACTGATGACAATCAGCTACGGAGAGGAACATGGGAATTGAGCCGCCGAGTCGATGGTTCGTAAGTGGAAGAAGCTGGAAAACGAGCTGTGACAGGTGAAGAAGCTGAGTTTCCGCAGAAATAAGACGAGGTGACCAGAGTTGGAGGAAAGATTCCAGCAGCGATGGATGACCAGAGGAGACCACAGCTTCACAAGTGTGGAAGGCAGCGCCGGGCGAGTTACCCCATAGTTTGCCAGTGGATTGTAGATGCTTGGGCTAACGTGTCTGCTGGCACTGTTGTCCGAGCTTTCCCAAAAGCAGGCATCATTTCCGAGGAGCTGCACGGTTCAGAAAGTGACTCTGACAGCGAGGAAAGTGAACCTGCGAGGTTGGATTTAGAGCAGCTGTTAGATTCTGAAACAGAGGATGAGGACTTGGATGGATTTAATAAATGACTTTATGACGACTGTAACTAATATTTAAATAAAACCAAACAAACTCAGTTTTACTCCCGATCTATTTTTAAATACGCACGTGTGTGTGCGTGTATGTGTGTATGTGTTGTAAGGCGGACGGACGTACTAGAGGATATGTATATAAAACCCGCGCCCTATCATCAGGTGCGCCTTATGTGTGTGTTAAATACAGAACACACGAAACTAAGACTGTGCCTTTTAATACGCTGCGCCCGGTGGTCGTGAAAATACGGTAAATATTATTCTAACGCAGCACGTTGGCATTTAAAAGAACGTTTTTGGTTTTTTTTTTATTATTATAAGAGATGCCCTTCAACAGTTATGTGTTACATTTTATGTTACAAATTTTATGTAGCTGCACAGTGACCTCACAACAAGAAGGTCGGAGGTTCGAATTCCAGATTGGGGATGGGCCTGGAAACACTGGTCTTTCTGTGTGTAGTTTGTATGTCCTCCTGTGTATGTGTGGGTTTACTCTAAAAACATACATGTTAGGTTGATTGGCTGCTATAAAATTGTCCCTAGGAGTGTGTGTGTGTGTGTGTGTGTGTTTTTGCCAGGTTAAGCCCTGGTACGCCCTGCCACCCTGTGAGGGGTAAGCGGCTCAGAAGAGAAACCATTATGACGTCACACTACTTTGTAAAAATGGGATTTTTAGTCAAAGTTTGGAATAATTTTGTTTCGTCTTCTGAGCTGCTTCTTCCACTGGAGTCACCGGGGTGCCGGAGCCAATACCGGCAGGATACACCCAAACAAGTCACCAGTTTGTTACACACACACACTCTCATTCCTAGGAGCAATTTTATCACAGGCAATCAACATAACATGTTGTCTCCATACCAACCTGTCAATGCCTGATCCCGTCAGACCTCAGACCTCGGCCGTTGAGATTAAATAGCCGTTGTGTCCCTGGGCAAGACACTTCACCCACGTTCCCTAGTCTGGATGGTGTGTGTGTGATTGGTTGGTTGGTGATGGTCAGAGGACCCGATGGCGCCTCTCTTCTGTCAGTCTGCCCCAGGGCAGCTGTAGGTACAACAGCAGCTTACCATCACCTGGTATGGAGGGAATGAATGATGCATACGTGAAGCGTCTTTGAGAAAGAAAACAGAATATTTAATAAATACTAATGATATTTTAGAAAAGCTTTGAAGGCGTTCAGCGTCCACTGCTGAAGGAAGTCTAAGAATCTCTTAAAGGATCTGCAGAGAAGATTCCAGACATCAGTTTTTTCTGATGTCTGTGACAAAAGAAGTTATCTCATTGGTGTGGGGTGAGGAGGAAGGGGGAGGTTGGAGAGTTTAGACTTGCTGAGTGTGCTCCCTGACATTTACAGTTAAACCAGAGCTCCTGCAGGACTATATTTAGACTTGTTCACAGAACCAGGTTTAAAGGCTCCGCTGACACCCGGACGGACGTGTGTGACCACATAAAAAAGATCAGCTGGAAAAATGACGTTTGATGAGAATCAAATAAAACGTGCAGGTCTTTCCTGGTCGAGGGTCAGGCTACTTTTCAAACATCCAGGGAACCTCTGCTCTGGGTTTTGGAACCTCGTATGATGACCTCATTTTGTCTGGATTTAGTATGAGATCATCGTACAGGTTTTAAAAGCATCAGGTTTCTTTATGCGGTCACTCTGGTTTAACTGGTAAATAAAACTGTATCGTCTGTGTAACAAATAGAAACTAGAAGATCAGTGTGAGAGCGCACAGCTCCGTCAGCAGGTCTGTCTGAGGATCACGTTCACGGACTGATCACAATGTTTTCATTCATTCATACGTCTTTTGAACCAGTAGTAGGACGATTTCATACCAGTCTTATTTCATCAGTCTGTTACAGGACCACACACGCACACACACACACACACACACACACACACACACACACACACACACACACACACACACACACACACACACACACACACACACACACATTCCTAGGGGTAGTTTCATAGCAGCCGATCAACCTAACATGTACAGTATGTTTGAAACCAGAGAAAACCCACATACACAGGGAGAACATGCAAACTACACGTGCTGGGCTCTCTCAGAGATAGAGGAGTTCTGCCAGCTATCCAAGAGGAGATCTGTGTAGAGCCATTGCTCCTCCAGGTTAAGAGAAGCCAGATGGGGTGGTTCAGGCATCTGTTTAGGATGCCTCCTGAACTCCTCGCTGGGGAGGTGTTTTGGGCACGTCCCACCAGGAGGAGACCCAGAGGCAGACCCTGGACCTGCTGGAGAGACTATGTCTCACAGCTGGACAGGGAACACCTCAGGATCCTCCTGGGTGAGCTGGAGGATGCAGCCGGGGTGAGAGAAGCATGAGTGTCCTGTCTGAAGCTGATGCCCTCGGGGACTCGGCCCTGGATAAGCTGAAGACAATGAAATGGAACGCGGTAGGACCCGAGCTGCTGCGTGAGCTGGAAGTATGTTTTTCATGTGGAAACAAAATTAAAAAATGGATGAAACTTCCAAAAAGTTGATTTAGCAAGAAAACGTCATTACTAACTCTAACTAACCCTGATTTATTCAAGTTTGTGTTTGTGTGTCCTAAGGTTTCGAGCTTCAGTTCCGGCTGGGTCCGAGCCTCCAGGGCAGGAGGGTGATCGTGCACACGAACTACCCTCTGGAAGGCCAGCAGTTTGACAGGAAGAGCTTCCGTGCGCTGGCATGGAACTACCCCACAGGAAGAGAGGATGACTCTGATAAGTACTGCTGCCTGGAGCTGCAGATGGCGGGCTCCTACCAGTACTACTTTGGATATGCGTGAGACCTCTTTCTGTTTGTTTCTGTTTACTGTCTGTAGGGTTGTTTACACCCACATCTCATCTAGTGACCATTAATCAATCTTGTGTCTCTTTCAGAGGTGTCGAAAGGTTGGGAGGAGGATACATTTTGGTGGACCCCGTCCTCCGCGTGGGGAAGGACAACCACGTCCTTCCACTGGACTGCATCACCATCCAGACTTACCTGTCCAAATGTCTGGGTCACCTGGAGGACTGGCCAGACAGACTGAGAGTAGCCAAGGAGACTGGTACGTCCTCTCTGTGGAAACAGTCTGACCTCGCTGCTTCAGGGTTCACCACCGTTCATTTTCCCCTGAATTAAAAACTTTGACAGTTTTTTAAATCTTAATAAATCAGAATGAACTTTACTGCCAAGTAAAATTTTACCAGGCTGACAAACGAGGTTAGAGAGGAGTCTCCATGGTTACTGATGTTTACAGATGACATTATGGTCTGTAGTGAGAGGAGGGAGAGGTGGAGACTAGAAAGTAGAGGAATGAAGATTCTCCAGAGTGTGAATGAGAGGAGTACGTGGTGGAAGGCATGACCGAACCAGCGTGTGCGGTGTTGTGCAGCCAGGCGAGATGCCTGGTGCTGGCACATAGGAGCTCTGAGCACCTGGTTAGAGACCCAGAGTCTCGTTCAGGGGTCCCGTCTCTGAGCCGTGGAGCGGGATAGAGAGTACGGTAGAGTTATAGATCTGGACCTTCGTCCTGTGGGAGGTGGATGAGTGTCACCAGAGTGGTTAACAGAGGGACTGAAGGGCTGAAGGTGGCAGGGTTCTTCTTCGGTTGATCTCCAGATGTAGGTCTCCGTTGTCGGTCACTATGGACCCCAGGAACACAAAGCTCTTGCCAGGCTGTCATTACCACGCTGGAGGGGGGATCTGGTCCATCTCTGACGCACATGACCTTAGCCCTGGTCTAACTGACTTTGAGGCCAAGCTTCTTCACTGTAGGTGATCGAGGTGTCTCTTAGCTGGTTGTAGGATGCGCTGAGCAGAATGGTGTCTTTAGCGTACTCTACGTCAGTCAGTTGGTACTCATCAAAGGACACTTCAGGAACCCGTTACCATGGTAGCAACTAATGCGGATCATACTGCTGCTATTATTAATACAGTGTAGGTTGCAGGGCTGGTGGAGGCATTCAGGCAGGTGGAGCCATTCAGGCAGGTGGAGGCATTCAGGCAGGTGGAGGCATTCAGGCTGGTGGAGGCATTCAGGCTGGTGGAGGCATTCAGGCAGGTGGAGACATTCAGGCAGGTGCAGGCATTCAGGCTGGTGCAGGCATTCAGGCAGGTGCAGGCATTCAGGCAGGTGGAGGCATTCAGGCAGGTGGAGGCATTCAGGCAGGTGGAGACATTCAGGCAGGTGCAGGCATTCAGGCAGGTGCAGGCATTCAGGCTGGTGGAGGCATTCAGGCAGGTGGAGGCATTCAGGCAGGTGGAGGCATTCAGGCAGGTGGAGGCATTCAGGCAGGTGGAGGCATTCAAGCCTCCTCTTATTTTAATGTTTGGAGTTAATTGAGTGTTTCTTTCTTTCAGGATACAACATGATCCACTTCACTCCGCTTCAGACTTTAGGAGAGTCCAGGTCCTGCTATTCTCTGGCCGACCAGCAGAGTTTTAACCCTGAGTTCAGTCCTCAGGGTCAAAGCTACAGCTGGGAGGACGTAGGTGCTCTGGTGGAGAAAATCCGAACGGAATGGGACATGCTGTCTATCACAGATGTGGTGTATAACCACACCGGTACGTCCGTACGCGCTCACTGTTAAAATCCTGAATGAAAACAGTTTATTTGGGATGTTTTGTGTTCAGCTGCAAACAGCGAGTGGATCGCTGAGCATCCAGAGTGTGGTTACAACCTGGTGAACTCTCCCCACCTCCGTCCTGCCTGGGTCTTAGACCGTGCCCTCTGGCATCTGGGCTTAAAGATAGCTGATGGATGCTACGTTGAGCGAGGCCTTCCTGCTAACATCATCTACGACAACCATCTGCACGTAAGACGCAGAAAACACCTTCATCTGATTGGACAAAAAGCAGACACACCCGATCGATAACCACCTTTCCTACACTCGTTTGTAGCAACGCTAAAAAGTATTCACCAAATTTTTCTGATTATAAGTCACAGTTTTTTTCATAGTTTGGCTGGCGGTGCGACTCATACTGTGGAGCTACATGCTATTTTCTTCTGAACCGCTAGAGGGCGCTCTAGGCCTGTGTGATCATTTCTTATATAAAAACAACTGAGGACAGCTGAACAAAAATGACACCGAAAAGAAAATCATATTCTTCAGATTACGAGCCGCAAATGAAAATCACTGAAAACGGTGATCGAGCAGCAGAAAGAAAGTTTAGAGTTAAAGATTTGGTGACTTTCGGTGAGACTTTCAGTTCGGTTTCAGGTCCAATCGGGCAGTCATGGAGTTAGTGGAGGACGTATCAACTGCAGTGGATAAAAATAAATATTTAAATCTGAACAAGGCCTTTGATACCATTGACCATAATTTGCTCTAAAGTTGTACAACTTTAGATTCAAAAAGCTCAGTTTTACAACTAGCCTGTCGATTTTGTTGAAGCTTCATGAATCTGTGAAAAGCAAGCAAGGGGAGCGGTGGGGGATGGTGGCTCAGTGGTAGAGCCCACGGACTGGGAGTTAAGCAGAAGTTCGCGGGTTCGATTCTCACTGAGTTCACGTATAGGGTCTTTGGAGAAGACACCTAACCCCCCGTTTCTCCCACCACTAGCACCGTCGCGGCAGCCTGGTGCGGTGTAGGAGTGCAGCACACAAATTTTCCCAGTGAGGGATGAATAGAGTATGTAAAAAAAAAAGTTGTGGCTTGGTAGGACCGGATATCACTCAGGGGGTTCCTGGACTGAAGCAGGCGGTAACTTCCCAAGGCAGTCAAAGAACTCCTCCTACCATTGAGAGCAAACCCTAGCATCCGGCTCTGAGCTTGTAACTGGTACCTGTTGCTCCTTGTGTTGAGTCTGCCTCGAGACAGCGAAACTGGGGGGACCCCTCCAGGTGGAGTTGTCAAAAAATTTGCAAAAATTCTCAAAAATTTGCAAAAAATTTTAAATTTGCAAAAGTTCTCAAGAGGGCAGAGCATTAATCTGAATAAATGTGGGCGTGGTCTTTGAAATCACACTTGTTTTCTGCCACCATGTTTATTAAGATCCCACCCTGCGTACAATTCACCTCTCCTCAATGCCACGCCCACTCTGCTGTGTTTTCTGTTTAAATTCACTCCAGTTTGTGTCGGTCAGTGGGTTTATTTTTTTGGGTTTTCATGCTCGCCGTGTTCCACTGGTTTCAGATCTAACCATCAGAGAGTGTGTGTGTGTGACGGTGTGTTTCTCTCTCAGGCTCTCCGGGCTGTTTTCTGGGAGGACGTTTATCATGTCATCAAACTGTGGGAGTTCTTCCAGGTGAACGTGGAAGGCTCTGTGAAAAAGTTCAAGATGCTGCTGGAGAACGGTGCGTTCTAACGTCCGGCCCGTTCAGCTGGTTCAGCGTGAACGTGTGTTCGTTGTGTTTTCAGGTGGCAAAGCGGGTAAAACCGGGGAAGGAAAAGGACTGAAGATCAACCAGGATCTGCTTTACCGCCGCTTTGGCAACACTGTGGACATGGACTCGGCTTTGGAGACGTTTATCCCTGAGAGGTGATCCATTGTACTGAGAATGATTGTAAAGGTTCTGCGTGTGTGTGTGTGTGTGTGTGTGTGTGAGTGTGTGAGAGCGTGTGGGTGAGCAGGTATATTCTAAACCGCTGTGAACCTTCATTGGTAGAAATTTGCCTATATTTTTGTCTCTATGGTTTGTAGCTCCGCCCCTCACCACATCCAGGAGTGCTGTGATAGGCTGCAAAACAGACTGGAAGAGCTTAACAGAGATCAACAGCACGTGTCTAAAGGACACATGGAACAGGTAAGACCCACCTGGATCCAACCAGCATCCTTTCATTCTTACCGTTACCTCTCGTCTCTCCTCAGGCCATAAACTGCATCATAGGGACAGTGGTGTACGAGCGTCTGGCACAGCACGGACCCCAGCTCGGTCCCGTCACCAAGAAAGACCCTCTGGTTACCAGGTAAATACTTCATGTTTCCATAGCGATGCTGGAACCCAGCGATCCCAACCCTGCTTTGTTCTGATTGGTGTGTGTTTCCGTTCCAGATATTTCACCTTCCCATGCCAGGACATGACTTTTGAGCAAGAGATGCTGCTGCTGGACCAACCCGACAAGATGGCCGGGTGCCTGGCTCATAACGGATGGGTGATGGGCGACGATCCGCTGAAGAACTTCGCCGAAGAAGGTGTGACTTTCTGGGGGAGCAAGGACGATGTGAGGGAGGAGACAGAGGAGCAGGTGGAGGAGCAGGTGGAGGAGCAGGTGGAGGAGCAGGTGGAGGAGCGGGTGGAGGAGCGGGTGGAGGAGCAGGTGGAGGAGCAGGTGGAGGAGCAGGTGGAGGAGCAGGTGGAGGAGCAGGTGGAGGAGCAGGTGGAGGAGCAGGTGGAGGAGCAGGTGGAGGAGCAGGTGGAGGAGCAGGTGGAGGAGCAGGTCAAAGAGCAGGTGGAGGAGCAGGTGGAGGAGCAGGTCAAAGAGCAGGTGGAGGAGCAGGTGGAGGAGCGGGTGGAGGAGCAGGTCAAAGAGCAGGTGGAGGAGCAGGTGGAGGAGCTGGTAGAGGAGCAGGTGGAGGAGCAGGTGGAGGAGCTGGTGGAGGAGCAGGTCAAAGAGCAGGTGGAGGAGCAGGTGGAGGAGCGGGTGGAGGAGCAGGTCAAAGAGCAGGTGGAGGAGCAGGTGGAGGAGCAGGTGGAGGAGCAGGTGGAGGAGCTGGTGGAGGAGCAGGTCAAAGAGCAGGTGGAGGAGCAGATGGAGGAGCAGGTGGAGGAGCGGGTGGAGGAGCAGGTCAAAGAGCAGGTGGAGGAGCAGGTGGAGGAGCGGGTGGAGGAGCAGGTCAAAGAGCAGGTGGAGGAGCAGGTGGAGGAGCTGGTAGAGGAGCTGGTAGAGGAGCAGGTGGAGGAGCGGGTGGAGGAGCAGGTGGAGGAGCTGGTAGAGGAGCGGGTGGAGGAGCAGGTGGAGGAGCTGGTAGAGGAGCAGGTGGAGGAGCAGGTGGAGGAGCAGGTGGAGGAGCGGGTGGAGGAGCAGGTGGAAGAGCAGGTCAAAGAGCAGGTGGAGGAGCTGGTAGAGGAGCAGGTGGAAGAGCAGGTCAAAGAGCAGGTGGAGGAGCAGGTGGAAGAGCAGGTGGAGGAGCTGGTAGAGGAGCAGGTGGAAGAGCAGGTCAAAGAGCAGGTGGAGGAGCAGGTGGAAGAGCAGGTGGAGGAGCAGGTCAAAGAGCAGGTGGAGGAGCAGGTGGAGGAGCTGGTAGAGGAGCAGGTGGAGGAGCAGGTGGAGGAGCTGGTGGAGGAGCAGGTCAAAGAGCAGGTGGAGGAGCAGGTGGAGGAGCAGGTGGAGGAGCAGGTGGAGGAGCAGTTTCATGTGAGACTGACTCCCAGGTCCGGTGTTTTGTCGAGGCCTCATCAAGATGTGTGGTTAGGTTGCATCTCTCACCTGGTTCATCAGATGATGCCACCACTGGGTCTTAGACCCAAAAACAATAGTTTGTATTTCCTCAGTTGCTCATCTCTTCAGATTGAAGCTGTAGGTCAGGCAGGAAGTGGATTCTGAGTTTTGGACATGTGCAGAAGTGCTCCGCAGCTCATCTCGACGGGGGGTAGTCGCTCACTTTGACAGGGAATTTGTCATGGGGCAGAGTTTGTTCGGATCATGTCGAGGCTGTCATCTCGACGGTCAGAGCAGCTGGGAGGGAGGGACAGGGGTGTAGATTCTGAGTTCTGGGCATGTGCAGATAGGACACCGGCTCTGAAGCGTGTCTGCTCTCTGCAGGATCTAACGTGTACCTGCGGCGGGAGCTGGTTTGCTGGGGTGACAGTGTCAAACTTCGCTACGGTAACGGACCCGGAGACTGCCCTTATTTATGGGACCATATGAAACGCTACACGGAGACCACGGCCAGATATTTCCACGGAGTCCGCCTGGACAACTGCCATTCTACCCCGCTGCATGTGGCTGAGGTAAACTGCCCCCGTTGTTCACTAACGTTCCTCCAGCTCTCTTCTAAGTCGTCTCTTTGTTTACACTCCCTTCACTTTCCTATATTATCATTTCCTGCATCCCGTTGACACCGCTCGAAGAGCGTTTTTGGAGCGGTGAGCTCCCTTTAAAGCAACATAGTACAGTAAACAAAAGAATGGGGTAAATTGTTTTCTTCTTGCTGGGGTGGTGGGGTTCGGGTGGAGTGTGGGGGGGGGCGTAACAGAAAACAATAGAGAAGAACAGGACCATAAAGTAGCCCTTATAGTCCTGTGCTGCTGATTTAAATCCTGTTTTTGGGAGGATGGCTCAGTGAATAGAGCGACCGTCCTGTAACCAGAAGGTGGCGGGTTCGATCATCCGTCCTGAGTTCGTGCCAAGGTGTCCCTGAACAAGACACTGAACCCCCAATATCTCCTGATGGTGGTTTCCAGCTTGCATGTCAGCTTCCACCATCAGGTATGAATGTGTGTGAATGGGTGTATGTGAACTACGATGTAAAACACTCTGAGAACCAACACAGGTAGAAAATAGCTGCAGCAGTAGAAACATTTACCAGGATCAGGATGGAGCTAGGATCCCGTCCAGTTTCTGTTGGTCAGAGTCATAATCTTCCAATAAAATAATGAGCAGCAACGAGAGACGTAGAATTCTTGTGAAGCACTGTCTGCGACCATGAGTCTGACCAGCCTGGTCAGACCAACCCGGTTCTAATGTGTGATCTCATTGCCCCCCGCCCTGCAGTTCATGCTGGATGCAGCGCGCTCCGTCAGGCCCAACCTGTACGTGATAGCCGAGCTGTTTACGGGCAACGAGCGGATAGATAATGTGTTTGTGAACCGTTTGGGGATCAGCAGCCTGATCAGAGGTATTCACTAATGTTTTTCTGGTTTTTCTCTCTGCATCCCCCCTCCCTCGCCCCCTCTGACCGCATGTTGTGGTTGCTGTGAGACCCTGCTCCCTCTCTAACCCCCTCCTTCCCGCACTGCCCGCTTCTTTGCACCCTTCCTCACCCTGAGCAGTTCCTGCTGGATGCGGCCCGGGCCATTTGTCCTAACCTGTATGTGGTGGCTGAACTCTTCACTGGCAGTGAAGACCTGGATAACATCTTTGTTACCAAGTTAGGGATCACATCACTGATACGAGGTAGGTGGCACTCTCCGGACCAGGGTTGGTGATTTAAATCTGCACGTGCTGGAAAATAAAATATGACTGGTTTCATTTTTTAAGCCCATAAAAGTTTTTTTTTTTTTTTGTGAGAGCGGGCGGGCGTTGTTTTCAGCCATCGTAACACTGAGTTCTTCCTAACACCGCCAGAGGCCATGTCTGCCGGTGACAGCCATGAAGAAGGACGCCTGGTGTACCGCTACGGTGGTGAGCCAGTAGGAGCCTTCGTCCAACCCAGTCTCCGCCCTCTTGTACCCTCCATTGCTCACGCAATGTTCCTTGATGTAACCCACGACAACGAGTGCCCCATCCAGGTGCGTGTGTTGGATTAGAATTACTTTCACGCATCAAACACGCTGAGATGTCTTGTGTTGCAGGTCCGCTCGGTCATGGACGCACTGCCCAGCGCCGCCATTGTGTCCATGGCCTGCTGTGCGTCTGGCTCTACCCGAGGATTCGACGAGCTGGTGCCCCATCAGGTGAGCAAACAGTCCTGCAGTGTCTGCATTCTGCCCCATCCTCACACACCTGAGGCTTCGTTTATGAGACCCCGGGCACACCGCCCACACTTTCTCATGGAGCCGTCCTGCCGCTTAGAAAGTTTTCAGCTGCACAAAATATTGCGATCAGTGAGAAGCGATCAATTTTTATCTTTTGGAAATGTTTGAAAATTTTTGTAAAAAAAAAAATTTATTTTTGCAACATTTTGAAGATTTTTTTGCAACATTTTGAGTATATTGGCTTTTTTTTTAGATAAGCACAAATTTTGGAGATTAGCAGCATTTTACAAAATTTTGAATTTTTTTTTAAAGCTTAAAATTTTGTGAATTTTCACAAATTTTTTTTTTTATTTTTGCAAATTTGAAAAAAAAAATGTAAAAAAAACTAAGAAGAAAAAAAAAAAAGAAAATTTTTCAATTTTTTTTATATTTTCCAAAAAAATGTAATTGTCATTAGTTTGGCACCACCTAATGCAGACACCCATCTTGCTTCTCTCGACCCGAAGGAGAAACATCTCTACTCCAAGCTCCTCCATCTATCTTTGAGAGAGCCCAGACACCCTGCAGAGGAAGCTCATTTTAACCGCTTGTAACTGTGATCTTGTTCTTTCAGTCACCACCCACACTGGTTACCATGGTGAGCGTAGGAACGTAGATCCTGGTTACCATGGTGAGGGTAGGAACATAGATCCTGGTTACCATGGTGAGGGTAGGAACGTAGATCCTGGTTACCATGGTGAGGGTAGGAACATAGATCCTGGTTACCATGGTGAAGGTAGGAACGTAGATCCTGGTTACCATGGTGAGGCTAGGAACATAGATCCTGGTTACCATGGTGAGGGTAGGAACATAGATCCTGGTTACCATGGTGAGGGTAGGAACATAGATCTGGTTACCATGATGAAGATAGGAACGTAGATCCTGGTTACCATGGTGATGGTAGGAACATAGATCCTGGTTACCATGGTGATGGTAGGAATGTAGATCCTGGTTACCATGGTGAGGGTAGGAACGTAGATCCTGGTTACCATGGTGAGTGTAGGAACGTAGATCCTGGTTACCATGGTGAGGGTAGGAACATAGATCCTGGTTACCATGGTGAGGGTAGGAACGTAGATCCTGGTTACCTTGGTGAGGGTAGGAACGTAGATCCTGGTTACCATGGTGAGGGTAGGAACATAGATCCTGGTTACCATGGTGAGTGTAGGAATGTAATCCTGGTTACCATGGTGAGGGTCAGAATGGAGATCGACTGGTAAATCCAGAGCGTTTCATTTTGGCTCATTCTTTCTTCTCCACGACGGATCGATGTAGTATCCTGATTATTGCAGACGCTGCAACGATCCGTCTGTTAACCTCCCGCTCCATTCTTCCCCTACTCTTAACAAAACCCCAAGATAACTAAACTCCTCCACTTGGCATGACCTTGTCCATGACCTGCAGGGGCACTCCACCCTTTTTCAATGAGTCCTCTAATGCTTGTGAGCAGATCTCGGTGGTGAAGGAGGAGCGTTTCTATGCCAAGTGGAACCCGGCTGCTTCTGGCTCCTCCATCGGGGAGGTGGGACCACAGAGCGGGATCATCGCTGGAAAACTGGCTCTGAACAAACTGCACCAGGAGCTGGCAGCGCAGGGCTTCATTCAGGTAGGTAGAGAGCTGGGAGCTCCTCACCGTGCTGCTTCTCACCATGCCGTTACTCACCCTCCTGCAGGTGTATGTGGACCAGGTGGATGCAGATGTCGTCGCCGTGACTCGGCACTCTCCCACTTCTCACCAGTCTGTTGTCACGGTGAGCAGGACGGCCTTCCTGAACCCGAAAAGCCACGAGTACAGCAACAGCATCCCGCCGATGTTTATACCAGGTAGGGGCACAGATACCCTGAAACCCACAGGTGGAGGACGTTCAGACGGAGTCCTTCATAAAGTCTGGACAGAAGTTTAAACTGTTTTTTTAAAAAAAAAAGAAAAAGGTTTAAATGTTTGTTGTTAAAAGTCTGAGCTGTTCTTGAATTCTTCATGTGAAACGGTTTCTTTCTGTTCCGTTGTCTTCGGCTAATTCGGGGCCGGGTCACGGGGGCAACAGCCTCACATAGGTAACCCAGGCTTCTCTCACCCCGAGTGCATCCTCCAGCTCACCCGGAAGGATCCTGAGGTGTTCCCTGTCCAGCTGTGAGACATAGTCTCTCCAGCAGGTCTGGGGTCTGTCTGTTGGTCTCCTCCTGGTGGGACGGAACACCTCACCAGTGAGGCGTTTGGCAGGCATCCTAATTCTATTCTATCTAATGGATATAAGGTATAATTAAAAGATGACCAGTTAATCGTGTTTTCTGCATTTTTAGCATCGTTAATGAAGAATCTTTAATAATAATAATATTGATCAGTAGTGCGACGGATCATCGTTAACCCGTAATGAAAGAATGAATAAAAGATCTTTTTCTGGTAAAAGAAAAAATAAAATAGTAACTTCTTCATCAAACAAAATATCCGTGGCATCAATTCTCTTTACAATTTTGAATCAATATTTCACTCATGAATACCGAAACGGAGTGGGTAGAAACAATGCTCATTCACACTCTCATTCTGAATGATTATTCATATTCAATGCTTATTCTAATCTGCTCAGATCAAAGTTTTCAAATCGGACAGATTGAATTATTAGTGCACGCGTCGTAACAAGCAGAGGATCTTGAATCTAAATCTAAAACGTAATCTGAAACATTTAACTTTCCTGTCATATTTCTTAATGAAGGAAAGAGGCAGGTGCATACACCTGTTCATCCTGGTCTTTCTCTCTCTGTTGCTACACAACCTTTTATCACCACAGTGTTTAAACGTCTCCTCATCGTGTTTCGATCAGGCTCGTCTGTGTGAAACACAGAAGAAGTCTTTAAGATACTGAAGCACACGATGACAACTATAATATGATCAGTAGTTTTTGGCTGTTGTTTTACACACAATGTTTGGCTCTGAAGAACACTGTAGCAACACGTAGGACCGAGATGGAAACATGAAGGTTTGGGTCGGATTCTGACAGGATGAAGGGAGAAATGTAGCGTCAATAAAACAATGAGGTGGTTTCAAAAAAAGAAAATCAATCATTAAAAATCTATGAAAAAAAAATCAAAGATGTTTAAGAAAACTTTAAATCTGATTCCTGATTAAAAAGGGTTTCACTGTCATTTTGAACTAAAATAACAGAGAAATGAGGAAGTCGATCTGAATTAAAATATGACATATTAATAAATATAAAGTTTTGTTAGATTTTTTAAAGTTTATTAAAACTGAAATTTTTTTTTTAATTTATCACTGATTTTGATCTTAAAAAATTTAATTTATTCAGAGGCTTATTTTAAATACCGTAATTTCACGGCTATAAGGTTCATATAAAAGTCTTAGGTTTTCTTCAAAATGAGCGGTGCGCCTTTTCGTGCGGTGCGCCTTGTGTGTGAGAAAAGGCGGACCTAAAAGAAAACGCGGTGCCCGCGAGGCGGACCTGAAAGAAAAGGCATGAGAACGTTAAAGAGTGAAGTGTGGGCGTGGATTGTGTATAAAAAGGTATGTGCTGTATGAACAACATTACTGTTTTAACCCTGAAAATGACAAAGAGACACGTTTATGACGCTCCGTTTAAGCTGAAGGCAATCAGCTACGCGGAGGAACATGGGAATCGAGCCGCCGCGAGAAATTTCAGCATAAACGAGTCAATGGATTGTAGATGCTTGGACTAACGTGTCTGCTGGTACTGTTATCCGAGCTTTCTCAAAAGCTGGTATCCTTTCTGAGGAGCCGCACAGTACAGACAGTGACTTTGACAGCGAGGAGCGAAGTGGACCTGCTCTGAAACAGAGGATGAGGACTTTGATGGATTTGAATAAAGACTATTACCGGTAATGTGTTTGTTTAGTATCGTTACTACTTAAATAAAACACAACCAAACTCAGTTTTACTCCCGATCTATTTTTTAATACACACATTTGCATGCTTGCGTGTGTGTTGTTGTAAGGCGGTGTGTGACTGAGACTGCGCCTTTTCGTACGGTGCGACTAATGGTCGTGAAATTACGGGAATAAATGTCCAATGTTAAAACAGAGCGAGATGTCTCGTACATCCTTTAGCCGTGTCCTCACACACATCCATCGACCCCAACCATGTGTTCGAATCCCTCCAAACCTCAATGAAAGGTTTGTAATGCTTTGCGATCCGGATGGCCATCTCGTACGTAGGCCTTAGTATTCTAATTTGACTCTCGAGCTTAAAGATTAAACCATCTTGAAGTTGCTTGAGTTTCTCTCTGCGTTCCTTCCTGTGATCTTGTCGTATGTTTGCACGTCTTGTTTGGTGACGTCGCTTCACGTTGAACTCTTTAAAAACAGACACTGTCCCGTTACAAATGAGACAGACACAACAAAATAATCTAATCACCACCAACCCTTGAACCGTCAGCCCTCGCAGTCACACAGGCTGCAGCCCTCTTTTGGGTAAATGAGGAACAGGATGCAGTGTGTGATCTGCGCCAAATGCAGGTAACGGTACTGCTGCATAATAATGCTACATGTAGGCCAGAAGGGGCAGGATGAGATTTGACCACGGGCCGCATTTGGCCCCCAGGTTGGACTTCTCTGTTCTAAGATCTGAGTCTCACAATTCACACACAGTACGATCTGATAGTCTGCTGAGAGTGAACCACTCACACTGTCCCAGCAAAATTAAACAACATTTCTTCTTCAAGTTTTGCCTCCATGCCTGTGTTGCCGTGGTTTTTCTTCTCCTTTCATCATTCCCCTTAAAGGGGCGCCACATCAAGTCAGTGTCTTCCATCTAACCCTATCTCCTGCATCCTCTTCGGTCACACCAACTATCTTCATGTCTTCCTTCACTGTATCCATGAACCTCCTCTTTGGTCTTCCTCTAGTCCTCTTTCCTGGTGGTTCCAAACCCAGCATCCTTCCTCGCTTCCTTCCCTCTGGTTTCAGTTATTTTGTTTGGATTTATCTGCAATGCAATGATTTCTGAACCAACCAATCAGGAGAATGGGCCCATAGTGCTGCTTCTACAGTGCCATGTTTCCATAGAAACCATAGAAACTCATCCGACCATCTGATTACTAGTCAGGAGCAACAAAGAACTCCCGGTAACCTCGTGTACGCACAGACTTGATGACGCCTTGAAGAGGAAATTCAGCTCAATTTTAAAGTCACCCATCTGAAGATAAAATGTGTCTGACTTGTGTTTTCACGATGTGTTTCTGTGCCATCGTGTGTTTCCAGTCATCGTGTCCTGAGTGTGTCATCGTGTCCGTCTGTGTTGACAGGAAAGATCGAAGAGATCGTTTTGGAGGCGAGGATGATTGAACAACAAGATGGGAGTTATCAGAAAGACCAGAACTTCATCAACGGCCTCCCGAACTACACCGTGGAGATACAGGAGCACATCGCGGTAAATAAACCAGCCTCAGAAAAACCTGGTTTCTACTTGTGCCCTGGTTCTGAGCTGCTTCTGTTCTACAGCTGGATCAGAGCTCCCTGGTCCAAGTCTCTGGACATTTGTCTGAAAACCGATCTGAGTTCGTTCAGGAAATCACCTTCCAGAAGTTTTCACCGGGCAGCGTCATCGCCTTCAGGTAAACCTTTTCTCTACCGTTGCTCCAGCTCTGTCCCTCCACACACACTAATCTAAATCCTGTCCGCTTCTACAGGGTGAACCTGGACCCCAGAGCCCAGACACTGGTTGGCGTATTGAGGTTCTATCTGTCTCAGTTCAGCCCAAAGTACAGGAAGGGCAGCGTCCAGGAGGACCATCCTCCTGAGATCCTTCAGACACCGCTGGCACAGTACGTATCCGTTAAAACCACCATCTCACTGCTTCCTCCACACCAAGTCAATTAGATTCTATTTCTACAGACGAACATCACAGAATAATTCTCTCAACGGTCTTCACATTGTCTCTGGGTCTTGTTCACAAGTGGGGGAAGGATGGAGCGGGAGATCGATAGACGGATCGGTGCTGTATCGATGCAGCGGATCGATACTGCATCGATCCGCTGTGGTGAAGAAAGAGCTGAGCTGAAAAGCAAAGCTCTGGATTTACCAGTCGATCTACCTTGTACCCTCACCATGGTAACCAGGATCTACGTTCCTACCCTCACCATGGTAACCAGGATCAACGTTCCTACCCTCACCATGGTAACCAGGATCTATGTTCCTACTCTCACCATGGTAACCAGGATCTACGTTCCTACCCTCACCATGGTAACCAGGATCTATGTTCCTACCCTCACCATGGTAACCAGGATCTACGTTCCTATCCTCACCATGGTAACCAGGATCTACGTTCCTACCCTCACTATGATAACCAGGATCTACGTTCCTACCCTCACCATGGTAACCAGGATCTACGTTCCTACCTTCACCATGGTAACCAGGATCTAAATTCCTACCCTCACTATGGTAACCAGGATCTACGTTCCTACCCTCACCATGGTAACCAGGATCTACGTTCCTACCCTCACCATGGTAACCAGGATCTACGTTCCTACCCTCACCATGGTAAGGATCTATGTTCCTACCCTCACCAAGAGATAGAGGGATGAGGGAGAGAAGCCAAAGGGGGTGGATAGGGCATGTGGTTAGGATGCCTCCCTCGCTGGTGAGGTGTTTTGGGCACATCAGTAAGAAGTTTAAAAACAGATTAAAAAAAAAACAGGAAGCAAAATTTATCGACATCAAGATGAGCGACCGTCAGCTAAACCTATCGGTCCGAATGAGAGGAACGAACTTTATTTAAACTTTATTCCACTTTTTAAATGACTACATTACATTAGATTAGTTTTATTGATCTGGTTTTAATCATATTGTTCTTACTGATCCTGATAGTAGCGTGGGTAACTCCACAGATAAACGTGTTCATCAGACATGATCCTACGGTGATATAAAACACCAGTTTAATATGATCATAGGTTTCTTTCCTCGGCCGGTTCATCAGGTGATGAAAACCTGAAAACACCAGTTTACGTTAAAGCGAAGCGCTCGGCAGCTC
Source organism: Neostethus bicornis (assembly GCA_902685375.1). Taxonomy (NCBI): domain Eukaryota; kingdom Metazoa; phylum Chordata; class Actinopteri; order Atheriniformes; family Phallostethidae; genus Neostethus; species Neostethus bicornis. The sequence goes on along the minus strand of CACRXE010000006.1, from coordinate 3,208,582 downwards.
ATGTCGACGGAGGTCAGTTTGACAGGGATTGGGGCGGAGTTTGGTTGCCTTATGCCAAGCCTTTCATCTCGAAGGAAAGAGAGAGGTGTTTTTTAAAAATCCAGTCGGTTTACTGATTTATTTTCCATGTTTAGATTTATACCTTAGTTTTGGCAGCAGGTCCTCCCGCTTAGCGTGTCCCTGAGCCCTCTTTATGGATCTATTCTAGGGTTTTAGCATCTTAGTCTTGATAGTAGGGTCGTGTTTAAGGATGGTGAGACGTCTAGCTGTCCTGGCATAAGGAATCCGCTTGAGCATTGTCTTCAAAGGATTCCTCTTCAGGACCTGGCGATTGATCTTCATGTTTCTTTCTGGATCTCCACACTCGTCCAACTCCTGGTCTGGTCTGTGTTGTCCATCCTGAGTATTGGAAGGTTGGAGTCGACCTTCATGGTTGAAGGTCTGCGCCAGTTCATCCAGCTCTCAGAAAGTACTCTGTGCAGAGACGGAATCACCTCACATGGCCGCTTGGAGCAAGCCTCAGGAGGGAGTCTCTGGAGGAAGCCTCAGGAGGGAGCCTCAGGAGGGAGCCTCAGGAGGAAGCCTCAGGAGGAAGCTTCAGGAGGAAGCCTCAGGAGGGAGCCTCAGGAGGGAGCCTCAGGAGGAAGCCTCAGGAGGAAGCCTCAGGAGGAAGCCTCAGGAGGGAGCCTCAGGAGGAAGCCTCAGGAGGAAGCTTCAGGAGGAAGCTTCAGGAGGAAGCCTCAGGAGGGAGCCTCAGGAGGGAGCCTCAGGAGGGAGCCTCAGGAGGAAGCCTCAGGAGGAAGCCTCAGGAGGGAGCCTCAGGAGGAAGCTTCAGGAGGAAGCTTCAGGAGGAAGCTTCAGGAGGAAGCTTCAGGAGGAAGCCTCAGGAGGAAGCCTCAGGAGGGAGCCTCAGGAGGGAGCCTCAGGAGGGAGCCTCAGGAGGAAGCCTCAGGAGGAAGCCTCAGGAGGGAGCCTCAGGAGGCAGCCTCAGGAGGAAGCCTCAGCAGGAAGCCTCAGGAGGGAGCCTCAGTAGGAAGCCTCAGGAGGGATCTTCAGGAGGAAGCCTCAGGAGGAAGCCTCTG
>CACRXE010000006.1:3197500-3202500 GCA_902685375.1 Neostethus bicornis | reverse complement strand
CCTTATTCACTCCTCTGTGCCCCTACACCCCTTATTCACCCCTCTGTGCCCCTACACCCCTTATTCACTCCTCTGTGCCCCTACACCCCTTATTCACCCCTCTGTGCCCCTACACCCCTTATTCACCCCTCTGTGCCCCTACACCCCTTATTCACTCCTCTGTGCCCCTACACCCCTTATTCACCCCTCTGTGCCCGTCTCCATGCCTTAGCCTAACCCCACTCTGGGCCCTGCTCCTGGAAACCAGCCTGGTAGAATGTGGGGCAAACAAATAGCGGAGAACAGGAATGTGGCGTCACCATAGCAACCAAACCTGAGCTTTAGCTGTGAAAGCGGAGAGGGAGCATGAACGTGGCTGCTGCCGTTTCTCGTTTATGAAAGCACTTTTGCCAAATTTCAGAATTTGTGAATCACAAAACCCAGGCTGTTGGAGATGAAGTTTTAGAAGAGAGAACCCGGTCTTGTTTAAGTGTTAGAGGAGTTTTTCAAACTGTTTGTTATTTTAAAAACTGACTGAAACATCCAACGATGCTGCTCATTATTCTACTTCATGGAATTCTAAAGAACCGTGAAGATAAATTGGCACAATATCAGGCGTCTAGGGATCTACGTTCCTACCCTCTTTAATCCCTCCTGCTGTGACCTCATTACCCTGTGTTTGTGCAGGTCTGATGTCGGTAATGGCGGACATCCGTCCCAGGAACGACCTGGGTCATCCTCTCTGCAAGAATCTGAGGGACGGGGACTGGCTCCTGGACTACATCAGCGGCAGGCTGGTTCGCAAGGGAGGCGCGCTGGCTCAGGTGAGAAAGAACCAAACCAAGGTTAAAATATTTCTATTTTGTTCCATCATCTTCCGCTTAAATGAGGCTGGGTCGCCGGGGCAACAGCCTCAGACAGGAAGCCCAGGCTTCTCTCACCCGGGCTGCATCCTCTAGCTCACCCAGGAGGATCCACAGGTGTTCCCTGTCCGACTGTGAGACATGGTCTTGTTGTCAAAATTCCTCACTGCTCATAACCGTTCATCTCCATTTGAATCTCCATCTGCAGCAGAAGGTGATTTTCTGGGGGTTTTGTTTGCAGGTGGGTTGCTGGTTGGAAGCCATGTTTGCTCACCTGAAATCAATGCCGCGGTACCTCATCCCCTCGTACTTTGATGCCATCCTGGTTTCCACCTACACCACCGCCCTGGAGGCCTCCTTCAAACTGATGTCCAGGTAAACTCTGACCCACCTGTTCCGCTGCAGCTTTCTCCTCTGATTTGCTTCCTTGTTTGGGGTACCAGCTTCGTGCAGAGGGGCTCCACCTTCGTACGCCACCTGGCTCTGGGCTCGGTGCAGATGTGCGGGGTCGGACGTTTCCCAGCTCTACCTCCCCTCTCTGTGAACCTGGACGACGTGCCGTACCGCACCAATCCCGACACAGAGCAGAAGGAGCAGTGCTGCGTTTCCATGGCTGCAGGTCTGGACGCTCGCATCCATCCACCTGCAGCCGTAGAAACCTGACGCAAGTGTTTTTTTTCAGGTCTTCCACATTTTTCTGCGGGGATTTTCCGCTGCTGGGGCCGAGACACTTTCATCGCCCTGCGAGGTCTGATGCTCGTCACAGGGAGACACGCTGAAGCTCGGTACGACCGCCTCAACCGCCACCTCATTACACCTGAAAGCTGAAAGTGTTCTGTCATGTCTGCAGGAACATCATCCTCGCCTTCGCAGGGACCTTGCGCCACGGTTTGATTCCCAACCTGCTGGGGGAGGGGCGCTGCGCCAGGTACAACTGCCGGGACGCCGTCTGGTGGTGGCTGCAGTGCATCCAGGTAGGCCTGAAGAGGAGGGGGTGGGGGGCAGGGGGGTCTGTCTCAATGCAAACACACAAAGAAAAGCAGGAAGTAAAACTCAAATCTTCTTCCTACAAAACATTTAAGTCTGATTGGAACGGTTCCCGTAGAGTTCCTCTTTTCAGTTTTAGGACCACAGCACTAGGAAGCCATTTTGGAAAGAAAGGAATTGGCTGCAAGAAATTTTTTCTAATCCCAGTTTTCGGATGAATGTGTCTGTAATAGATTTCCTAATCTTATGTCCTGCCCACACGTATCTGGGTGTCTGGTAAAAACTAATATATTTTTATCTGTTTCATCCACACAAACCCGTCGTTTTTTTCACTACAAACCATTGTTTTTGAAAACTCCGGTTTAGTGTTTGCGTGTGGACATGCATAACCGACGTTTTTAAACGTCACTACCTGCGACAATTAATATATAAACGTCATTTGTGTGCCACGTTGTTTTTAATATCAGACAGTAGGCAGCATGGATCCTCTAAACAAACACCGCCCACTACTGGTCTGGCATGCTTATAACCGCACTCTGAAGTGTATTTATACGGGTTCGTGTGGAGACGGTTACGTTGAAAATGTAATGAGGGTTTTTCTAAAACTAAGGACAGCAGTTACACGTTTTCAAAAATACCCGTCTACGTGTGGACATGGCCGTAGATAATCTGACTCCCCTCTACCTGGGATTCCTGGGAAAGGCAGTGAATGATCGGAATGCAGTCTGAAGAATTTACTGTGATTTTTTTTTTTTCCAGGATTACACCAACCTGGTTCCGGAGGGGCATCTCATCCTAAGCTGTCCCGTCACTCGTATGTACCCGACCGATGACTGTGAACCCCGCCCTCCCGGAGAGGTGGTACGTACCGAAACCCACCGTTAACAAAACCCTCAGTAACATGGTAACTTAAAGTCAAGACCGTAGATTACCGTCTTATCACCACCAGAAGGCGCATCGGTCTGAGACACGTGTGTGTGTCATTACTGTATTTAACTCCTGATCGTAGGGCACGGGTTTTATAAACAATCCATACACACACTTCATCCTTTAACGTTCTCATGGGGTTCTCTACTACATCTCACCTTACACACACAAAGGGCACACAGCCCTGTGGGGCACACCACCCCATGGGGCACACTGCCCTGTGTGGCACACCACTGCCCTGTGGGGCACACCACTGCCCTGTGGGGCACACCACTGCCTTGTGTGGCACACCACTGCCCTGTGTGGCACACCACTGCCCTGTGGGGCACACCACTGCCCTGTGGGGCACACCACTGCCTTGTGGGGCACACCACTGCCCTGTGTGGCACACCACTGCCCTGTGTGGCACACCACTGCCCTGTGTGGCACACCACTGCCTTGTGGGGCACACCACTGCCCGGTGGGGCACACTGCCCTGTGGGGCACACCACTGCCCTGTGTGGCACACCACTGCCCTGTGGGGCACACCACTGCCCTGTGGGGCACACCACTGCCCTGTGTGGCACACCACTGCCTTGTGGGGCACACCACTGCCCGGTGGGGCACACTGCCCTGTGGGGCACACCACTGCCCGGTGGGGCACACCACTGCCTTGTGGGGCACACCACTGCCCTGTGTGGCACACCACTGCCCGGTGGGGCACACTGCCCTGTGGGGCACACCACTGCCCGGTGGGGCACACCACTGCCCGGTGGGGCACACCACTGCCCGGTGGGGCACACCACTGCCTTGTGGGGCACACTGCCCTGTGGGGCACACCACTGCCTTGTGGGGCACACCACTGCCTTGTGGGGCACACCACTGCCTTGTGGGGCACACAGCCCTGTGGGGCACACCACTGCCTTGTGGGGCACACCACTGCCTTGTGGGGCACACCACTGCCTTGTGGGGCACACTGCCCTGTGGGGCACACCACTGCCTTGTGGGGCACACCACTGCCTTGTGGGGCACACAGCCCTGTGGGGCACACCACTGCCCTGTGGGGCACACTGCCCCGTGTGGCACACCACTGCCCTGTGGGGCACACCACTGCCCTGTGGGGCACACCACTGCCTTGTGGGGCACACCACTGCCCTGTGGGGCACACTGCCCTGTGGGGCACACCACTGCCTTGTGGGGCACACTGCCCTGTGGGGCACACCACTGCCCGGTGGGGCACACCACTGCCCTGTGGGGCACACCACTGCCTTGTGGGGCACACTGCCCTGTGGGGCACACCACTGCCTTGTGGGGCACACCACTGCCTTGTGGGGCACACCACTGCCCTGTGGGGCACACCACTGCCCGGTGGGGCACACCACTGCCTTGTGGGGCACACCACTGCCCTGTGGAGCATGTCGCATATTTTAAAGGAAATCTAAGACTTTTATGTGAACCTTAACATTGTGAAAATATGGTATTCTAAAAAATGGTTCCAGGCTGATAAACAGACGTGTGTTTGAATGTAGGACCAGATTCTATGAGAGTGTGTGTATACGTTTTCTGTTTAAGTATTTTTTACACACAGCATGACGTTCATCTGCTTCATACTAAACATCCATTTGGTTTTTATTTATTCAGTGTTTCCCTTTTTTATTTGAGCGAATGAATTATTGTGAAACATCTGCACTGAAAAAACATCCCAGCCTGGGATTAAATGAAATATATCTATTCAATGAAGAACTCTGTGTGTGTGTGTGTGTCCGCGCGTGCGTGCGTGCGTGTGTGTGTGCGCAGGAGCAGCCACTCCACGATGTCATCCAGGAAGCTCTGCAGCGCCACCTGGAGGGAATAAACTTCAGAGAGAGGAATGCGGGGTACCAGATCGACATGAACATGAAAGATGAAGGTGTGTGAAACCTCTCCTTGTTACCATGGTGAGGGTAGGAACGTAGATCCTTGTTACCATGGTGAGGATAGGAACATAGATCCTTGTTACCATGGTGAGGATAGGAACGTAGATCCTTGTTACCATGGTGAGGATAGGAACGTAGATCCTTGTTACCATGGTGAGGGTAGGAACGTAGATCCTGGTTACCATGGTGAGGATAGGAACGTAGATCCTTGTTACCATGGTGAGGGTAGGAACGTAGATCCTGGTTACCATGGTGAGGGTAGGAACGTAGATCCTGGTTACCATGGTGAGGGTAGGAACGTAGATCCTGGTTACCATGGTGAGGGTAGGAACGTAGATCCTGGTTACCA
>CACRXE010000006.1:3175000-3182500 GCA_902685375.1 Neostethus bicornis | reverse complement strand
CAGGATCGTATCAAAAGAAAGAGGTTGGCTAAGAAGAAGTGGGACACTGAGAGGACTGAAGAGAGTAGGCAAGAACACAGGGAGATAGAGCATAAGGTTAAAGTAGAGGTGGCAAAGGCAAAACAAGCAGCCTTCGACGACTTGTATGCTAAGCTGAACAGCAAGGAGGGAGAGATGGACCTATACAGGTTGGCAAGACAGAGAGACAAAGATGGGAAGGATGTGCAGCAAGTTAGGATGATTAAAGACAGGAATGGATGTCTTTTGACAGATACCAGTAATGTGATGGGAAGATGGAAAGAGTACTTTGAAGAGTTGATGAATGAAGAAAATGAAAGAGAACAAAGAGTAGAAGATGTTACCATAGTGGACCGGAACGTGGCTAGGATCAGTAAGGTAGAAATAAAGAGGGCACTGAAGAGGATGAAGAGTGGAAAGGCTCTGGGTCCTGATGATATCCCTGTAGAAGTATGGAAGTGTTTAGGTGAGGTGGCAGTAGAGTTTCTGACTGGGCTGTTTAACAGGATATTAGAAAGTGAGAAGATGCCTGATGAATGGAGGAGAAGTGTGCTGGTTCCTATTTTTAAGAACAAGGGAGATGTGCAGAGTTGTGGTAACTACAGAGGAATAAAACTGATCAGTCATACGATGAAGTTATGGGAAAAAGTTGTCGAAGCTAGGCTAAGGTCTGAAGTACGAATTTGTGAGCAGCAGTATGGTTTTATGCCTAAAAAGAGCACTACAGATGCAGTATTTGCCTTGAGGATGCTGATAGAGAAGTACAGGGAAGGCCAGAGGGAGCTGCACTGTGTCTTCGTAGATCTAGAGAAAGTGTATGACAGGGTACCTAGAGAAGAACTATGGTATTGTATGAGGAAGTCTGGTGTGACGGAGAAGTATGTTAGAGTGGTTCAGGACATGTATGAGGGCTGTAAGACAGTGGTGAGGTGTGCTGTAGGTGAGACAGAGGAGTTCAGTGTGGGGGTGGGACTGCACCAAGGATCTGCTCTGAGTCCTTTGCTGTTTGCTATGGTGATGGACAGGCTGACAGACGAGGTCAGACAGGAATCTCCATGGACAATGATGTTTGCAGATGACATTGTGATCTGTAGTGAGAGGAGGGAAGAGGTGGAGGAAAAGCTGGAGAGGTGGAGGTTTGAAGATTAGTCAGAGTAAAACAGAGTACATGTGTGTGAATGAGAGGGATCCAAATGGAATAGTGAGGTTACACGGAGAAGAGATAAAGAAAGTGGAAGATTTTAAGTATCTAGGATCAACAGTCCAGAGCAATGGAGAGTGTGGAAAAGAGGTGAAGAAGCATGTGCAGGCAAGCTGGAACGGGTGGAGAAAAGTAACAGGTGTGATGTGTGATAGAAGAGTTTCAGATAAAATGAAAGGAAAAGTGTACAAAACTGTGGTGAGAGCGGCCATGCTGATTGGTCTAGAGACAGCGTGGTGAGAGCGGCCATGCTGATTGGTCTAGAGACAGTGCCACTGAGGAAAAGATAGGAAGCAGAGATGTTTGTAGCAGAGATGAAGATGCTGAGGATCTCTCTGGGAGTGACCAGGATGGACAGGATCAGAGGAACAGCACATGTTAGAGGTTTTAAAGTCAGAGAGGTCAGACTGAGATGGTTTGGACATGTGCAGAGGAGAGAGAGAGAGTACATCAGAAGAAGGATGCTGGGTTTGGAACCACCAGGAAAGAGGACTAGAGGAAGACCAAAGAGGAGGTTCATGGATACAGTGAAGGAAGACATGAAGATAGTTGGTGTGACCGAAGAGGATGCAGGAGATAGGGTTAGAGGGAAGAAACTGACTTGCTGTGGCGCCTCCTGAAGGGAAATGATGGAAGGAGAAGAAGAAGATTGGCTCCGATGGCTTTTCATATCTGTACACTGTTTATTTCGTGGGCATCACGGAGACACACACATTTTAATGGGAGCAATGTTGTTATATCTTTGGTGCCATCTAGTGACAAAACATCAGAATTACAGAAAAAAAACATTAACAAGTTTATTTATTTAATTTAAAATCTCGACGGGCCTGATTAAAACATATAGTGGGCCAAATGTGGCCTGCGGGCCGTAGTCTGCCCATGCCTGCATTAGGGTGAGGGCGGGCACACTTCAGATTGGGCATCTGTTTTCAGCCGTGCCACTGGGTCGTTACTTCCTGTCCCTCTCTCTACTTCCTGTTTACCTCCCCTGTCTCTCCTCCCGAGCAGCCCGACCCGAGGATTCTGGGAAATGTAGTCCTGACTCCTCCCTCTGGATTGTGTTTTGTGGTCTGAGGGTACTGAATGTAGCAGGCATTGACTACAATGTATGTGTGTTTGTGTGTGCGTGCGTGCGTGCGTGCGTGCGTGCGTGTGTGTGTGTGTGTGTGTGTGTAGGGCGGCACTGTGACGTTCACCAGATGACTGGTAACTACATGTGGGACAAAGAGTCCAACAAATCCTTCCTGATCGGTACCAACAGGGACAGCGAGCTGGCACTGTGGTGGAACGGGTCGGAACCACTCTGGGTCACTCTGGAGAAGCTGGGCAAGAAGGTCTACATGTACTACTGGCCAGGTGGGCACGCCTCACCGGGCACCACACCTCACCATGTACCAGACCATGTACCTCACCATGTACCACTGTGGGTGTAGAGCAGGGGTGTCAAACTCAGTTCCTGGAGGGTCGGTGTCCCTGCAGGTTTTCCATGTGTTCCTGGTTCCATGCAGCTGATGCACAAACAGTAAAATCAACAGCCAATCAAATTCAACACAATGACTCGTTAACCTGAATCAGGTGTGTAGATGAAAGAACACATGGAAAACCTGCAGAGACACCGGCCCTCCAGGAACTGAGTTTGACACCCCTGCTATAGAGGGCATGGAGTAAGGTTTACATGTGGGTATAGAGGGTATGGAGTAAGGTTTACATGTGGGCACAGAGGGTATGGAGTAAGGTTTACATGTGGGTACAGAGGGCATGGAGTAAGGTTTACATGTGTGTATAGAGGGTATTGAGTAAGGTTTACATGTGGGTACAGAGGGTATGGAGTAAGGTTTACATGTGGGTACAGAGGGTATGGAGTAAGGTTTACATGTGGGCACAGAGGGTATGGAGTAAGGTTTACATGTGTGTATAGAGGGTATGGAGTAAGGTTTACATGTGGGTACAGAGGGTATGGAGTAAGGTTTACATGTGTGTATAGAGGGTATGGAGTAAGGTTTACATGTGGGCACAGAGGGTATGGAGTAAGGTTTACATGTGTGTATAGAGGGTATGGAGTAAGGTTTACATGTGGGCACAGAGGGTATGGAGTAAGGTTTACATGTGTGTATAGAGGGTATTGAGTAAGGTTTACATGTGGGTACAGAGGGTATGGAGTAAGGTTTACATGTGTGTATAGAGGGTATGGAGTAAGGTTTACATGTGGGCACAGAGGGTATGGAGTAAGGTTTACATGTGTGTATAGAGGGTATGGAGTAAGGTTTACATGTGGGTACAGAGGGTATGGAGTAAGGTTTACATGTGGGTATAGAGGGTATGGAGTAAGGTTTACATGTGGGCACAGAGGGTATGGAGTAAGGTTTACATGTGGGCACAGAGGGTATGGAGTAAGGTTTACATGTGGGCACAGAGGGTATGGAGTAAGGTTTACATGTGTGTATAGAGGGTATGGAGTAAGGTTTACATGTGGGTATAGAGGGTATGGAGTAAGGTTTACATGTGGGCACAGAGGGTATGGAGTAAGGTTTACATATAGAGGGTATGGAGGTAAACTTTACATGTGGGTACAGAGGGTATGGAGTAAGGTTTACATATAGAAGGTATGGAGTAAGGTTTACATGTGGGTATAGAGGGTATGGAGTAAGGTTTACATGTGGGTATAGAGGGTATGGAGTAAGGTTTACATGTGGGTATAGAGGGCATGGAGTAAGGTTTACATGTGGGTATAGAGGGTATGGAGTAAGGTTTATTTATAGAGGGTATGGAGTAAGGTTTACATATAGAGGGTATGGAGTAAGGTTTACATGTGGGTATAGAGGGTATGGAGTAAGGTTTACATATAGAGGGTATGGAGTAAGGTTTACATATAGAGGGTATGGAGGTAAACTTTACATGTGGGTATAGCGGGTATGAAGTTCAGGTTGACATGCCCTGTGGCTCTTTTTCAGGGTGTGAGGTCAGGATTCTGGGCGTCCATCCAGAGTTCTGTAAGGTGTACAACTACAACCCAACAGTGGAAGATTTTAAAGAGTCCATGATGAATGCCCTCCAGAATCTCAAGTAAGACCACCCCTTCCACTTATTTACATGGCGTTGTTCTGCTTGGCATGGCGATGGGCACGTTAGCAGCATGGCGACGGGCACATTAGCAGCATGACGACGGGCGCATTATTTCTGTGTTTTAATAAGAGAATTTTTCATAGGTTTTAAAAACAGTTCGGCCGTTCAGATTTATAGGACACCATGGAGAGGGTCTCCATGTTCTACCGGTCCATCATGGAGAGGGTCTCCGTGTTCTACCGGTCCATCACGGAGAGGGTCTCCATGTTCTACTGGTCTGTCATGCAGAGGGTCTCCGTGTTCTACCGGTCCATCATGGAGAGGGTCTCGTGTTCTACCGGTCCTTCATGGAGAGGGTCTCCGTGTTCTACCGGTCCATCACGGAGAGGGTCTCCATGTTGGTCCATCATGCAGAAGGTCACCATGTTCTGCCAGTTCATCATGGTGACGGTCTCCATGACGGTCCATCATGGAGGGTGTCCTCTTCTTCTGCCGGGGAGCTGCTCCGAAAACAAAGATGGCGAGGGGCAGAATGATGGCACATCCTCTATTGACCACCTGAGGTGCCGCTTTAGTAACAGCCTCCTACAACCCTGCTGCCCAGAGGAACGGTACAGAAAACCCTTTCTGTCCTCCTCCATCAGACCCTGACCTTTCATCCTCAGGTCTGTACCCACCAGTCGAGGGTACGCGGCGTTGCTTTAACAGAAACCAACTTTTGTTAAGCGGGCATGGACGGTAACGAATGGTGAGGATTTATTTTCACCGCTCCCAGAACGCTCCGGTAAAGTTTGGGCGGTGTGACCGGAGCCTCAGTCCGGTTCTCTAGACACAGAATTGTCAGACATATCAGTAACGGTATTCCTTCCAAGTTCAGCGGGTCAGAGAGGATCTGTGTCCTGCTGCCTACACTACCCGGCTCTTTTAATCCAGGTGTGGTTATGTTCTCCAGGTCTGGTAAGGCTGATATGGCAGCGGTGTACTATGAGAATATTGACGTTGTGGGTCACCACTTTGGACCTGATTCGTCTGAGGTCAAAACTGCAGTTCAACAGCTGGATGCAGCGATCCAGATGCTGGTCACACAAATGAAAGTAAACACGTTCTCTTGTGTTTTAATATTTTGGTTTTATTTCTTCAGCCTGAGGTTTAAAGGACATCATCTATTTCAGGACTTAAACATGGTGAACAAGATAAACGTGCTGTTCTTCTCGGACCACGGTATGACCCAGATCAAGTGGATGGAGAAGGTCATTGAACTAAACAAACACATCAACATGGCATACATTGAAAAGATGATGGACAGGGGGCCGGTGGTCAATCTGTGGCCTAAAGAAGGCAAACACCAAGAGGTAGGAACACGGCCTGACTGCCAATGGTACGACCGACTGTTCTACCCACCAACCGTTAGACCAACCAATCAATGGATCGACTTTTCAATTCACTCACTGGGACAGAAGGACCCCAGAACGGACTCACACCTGGACCACCGACCATAAAACCGACTGATCAAAAAGGACACAAACAAATGCTTAGTGTCCTTTTGTGATCCATATAGATCGATAATTATCGATCGATCCAAACAATCGATCCATCTCTTTGTCTGTCTGTTGGTTCACTGGCCTCGGGACACACGGCCAGTACAGTAAGACTGCGAACGGCTCATTAAATTAGATCCGTTGGTCGGTCCATGAGTTGGTACATTAGATCTGGTGGTCGGTCCATGAGTTGGTACATTAGATCTGTTGGTCGGTCCATGAGTTGGTACATTAGATCTGTTGGTCGGTCCATGAGTTGGTACATTAGATCTGTTGGTCGGTACATGAGTTGGTACATTAGATCTGTTGGTCGGTACATGAGTTGGTACATTAGATCTGTTGGTCGGTCCATGAGTTGGTACATTAGATCTGTTGGTCGGTCCATGAGTTGGTACATTAGATCTGTTGGTCGGTCCATGAGTTGGTACATTAGATCTGTTGGTCGGTCCATGAGTTGGTACATTAGATCCGTTGGTCGGTCCATGAGTTGGTACATTAGATATGTTGGTCGGTCCATGAGTTGGTACATTAGATCTGTTGGTCGGTCCATGAGTTGGTACATTAGATCTGTTGGTCGGTACATGAGTTGGTACATTAGATCTGTTGGTCGGTACATGAGTTGGTACATTAGATCTGTTGGTCGGTCCATGAGTTGGTACATTAGATCTGTTGGTTGGTCCATGAGTTGGTACATTAGATCTGTTGGTCGGTCCATGAGTTGGTACATTAGATCCGTTGGTCGGTCCATGAGTTGGTACATTAGATCTGTTGGTCGGTCCATGAGTTGGTACATTAGATCCGTTGGTCGGTCCATGAGTTGGTACATTAGATCTGTTGGTCGGTAGATGAGTTGGTACATTAGATCTGTTGGTCGGTCCATGAGTTGGTACATTAGATCTGTTGGTCGGTCCATGAGTTGGTACATTAGATCTGTTGGTCGGTCCATGAGTTGGTACATTAGATCTGTTGGTCGGTCCATGAGTTGGTACATTAGATCTGTTGGTCGGTCCATGAGTTGGTACATTAGATCTGTTGGTCGGTCCATGAGTTGGTACATTAGATCTGTTGGTCGGTCCATGAGTTGGTACATTAGATCTGTTGGTCGGTCCATGAGTTGGTACATTAGATCTGTTGGGTCGGTCTATGAGTTGGTACATTAGATCTGTTGGTTGGTCCATGAGTTGGTACATTAGATCTGTTGGTCGGTCCATGAGGTGGTACATTAGATCTGTTGGTCGGTCTATGAGTTGGTACATTAGTCATACCAATCATAAAGTTTATTGATCGTTTATCAGTCAGTCCGTTGGTCAGTCGCTCAGCTTAGTGGTCGTTCTGTCAGTGAGTCAGTCCACGAACAGGTTGCCAGTCCATGGGATAGTGCATCTATTTGTTGCTTCACTTGTCATTGATCAGTCGGATTAGGTCAATAATCGATCGATGGGCCAACCAACCGATGGACCCACTGACTGATGGTTCGACCGATTGATTCTCCAACAATGAACCAATTAAATAAAAAAATAAAATAAATGAATTACTCTGTTCATCCCTCACCAGGGAAATTTGTGTGCTGCACTCCTTACACCGCAGCAGGCTGCCCTTCGACGGCGCCAATGGTGGGAGAAGCAGGGGTTAGGTGTCTTCTCCAAGGACCCTAGACGTGCTCTCTGTGGGACGCAACCC